>VYYJ01003578.1:0-16124 GCA_021029165.1 Cyphoderus albinus | reverse complement strand
TTCCACAATACTTCCACACGCTTCCACAATACTTCCACAGACTTGGTTGCCATTCATCTTTCTTCTTTTATGTAGACGATATTCAAAGACCGTGATTATTTCATAGTTAGAAATGGAGAAACTAAGCTGCGAAACGACATTACGAAGTATGTATATCTTACAAAAACTGAAGTTTGAGACAGATATCCGTGAGACGACAACTCATGAATTAAATACATGTATGCAATTCAATTGAAGGCTTCTAAAAATATATTTGTTAAAAACGAAATGGCACAAAACGTGATTGTGCTGGCTGAGATGTTTTCTACGAAAGACCACAAAGAGATTGTTGTCGGTCGGTGTTCGTTAAAATTTGTACACAGCGTGCATATACTTGCGCGTCATTCACATCCCAAGTTAAGCTTAGCAAACGAAGGATGTAAAAAGGAGATTTTTATTATTTTTACAATATGACGAGAACAAAGTGAAAACGCTTTGAAAATTATTGTTACATTTCTAATTTAAATAAAAATAGTACAAGGCATGCGTGCATATGAACGAGAGAGCAAGCGAGAGAGCGGACGAAGGAGCGAGTGGAAGTAAAAACTTTCACGTTCATATCTTCATATTTGCTGGTTTAGCTTACGAGACTGACAAGCAACAAAAGTGAGCTCGAAGTAGAAAGCAAAGGAAAAAGCACCATCCGATCTCCTTACTTCTACGCTTCTCACATCCCAAGTTAAGCTTAGCAAACGAAGGATGTAAAAAGGAGATTTTTATTATTTTTACAATATGACGAGAACAAAGTGAAAACGCTTTGAAAATTATTGTTACATTTCTAATTTTAATAAAAATAGTACAAGGCATGCGTGCATATGAACGAAAGAGCAAGCGAAAAAGCGGACGAAGGAGCGAGTGAAAGTAAAAACTTTCACGTTCATATCCTCATATTTGCTGGTTTAGCTTACGAGACTGACAAGCAACAAAAGTGAGCTCGAAGTAGAAAGCAAAGGAAAAAGCACCATCCGATCTCCTTATTTCTACGCTTCGCCGTTTTTTCTGCTTACTCATTCATATATGAATTCATGAGGGCTTATTCCATTCCACTAAAAAGTTATAGTTATGCAAATCTTCTCGAGAAAAACGGCAAACAGAGCAAAGTAAATGCAAAAATATGCTCGGGGAGGAAGAATTGAATAGGTGAAAATTTTAGAAAAAGAATGAACACAAGAGCGAGAAAAATAAGAAGCAACATTTTTCTGTCATATACATATGTACATTGACTGTGTGCATACGTTTGTCCAGTCCACTTTTACTTGTTAAGTGATACCACGACATTTCATTTTTCATGTCTCTTTTTATACCACAAAACAGAAAAAAGAGACGTAGAAACCGACATGTCTCTACTCTTCTTGCCTTGCTTCTTTATACTCTCAGTTGGCACACAAACATAAAATTTCTTTACTAAATAAAGTTTTACCCAAAACGATGCATCCAAAAAAAGTGAAACAGCGACAACACGTCTAACTACGTACTTTCGCCGCTGATGCTGCTAAGATAATATTAAGGAAAAATAAGCATAGGTCAAATTTATTCAGAGGGATAGCAATAAAACAAAAAAGACAAACAGGACGATGGACAGAGACTGGAAGTTAGGAGAGCGTATGTCGTCCATCCATCCAATTTATTCTATCATTTTGATTTTGCTGGGAAATGGCAATGACACGAAACATATGTACCCACTGTGAACATTCTGTATATTTACGCGCCTTCTTAACTACACTGTGTCATATGTTTATCTATCAAGGTACGTTTTTGTATCTGAAAAAAGGAAAAGGATTTTTGAGGAATCTTATCATGTCGCTCCCACCAGGTCTTTCGACCAGAATAAAAAATGAGTGCAGCCTAAAAATAAGCCTGCTAGACGGTGCGTATATGTTTCTGTTTATTTATATTATATTATACAAGCTATAGTCTCCCGACTGTTTTGGCGTACTTCGGAGCTATGTCTAATGAAAGCAGTTTTCTTCCTCCTCTAAACTACTAAAAATGAACCAACTCTGAGGTTATTGTAATATGTTAAATTATGCATACAACTGGGCTGGGGTCCAGCCCAAAAACGATGTCTGGTGGGTTGCAATCACAACTTCGTAGATGCCTCAATGCATTTTCACTATCTCAGTAATCGGCAAGTGTAACGCGGAAAATGAAGTAATAATAGAGCAGCAGCAGAACGTTTATGTTATGTATTTTTACATTCTTTACTTTCTATATATACTTCAAATCTCATGTTTTGTTTGATACTGCATTCAGTTGTTAGAAAGGATAAAAATGGAAAATGTGCCTTACCTCCGTGACTCTGACATTGTTTAGGTTGGATTATGGGATGACAGAAAATGTCCACTGCTACATAAATACATAATAGAAAGAACGAAGCTTTTCTTTTTTTGGTGGCTGGAAACAGCGTAGATGGAAAAAATTAAAATAGTATGTGTTTGTGGGAGGAGAGTGATCATTATGTATTTAGATGTGTCAGAAAGTTTTTTCTGTACTATTATTCTGCCGAAAGTTGGGTTTTTTTTTCTTCATTTTTGTGATGTTAGGAAGACTTCATTCTTTTTTAAACCTTATTTTTTGGTCTTTGGGTACTTTCTCACACATCAGTGTCAGCGTCATCTTTGTGTCAGAAGAAAAAGAGGAGGGACGAGCGGACCTTTTTCTGAGAAAGTTAAACTGTGTGGGTTAAATTTTTATTTATGCTTCACATTGTTAATGTTAATTCATAGTAAAACAATTCCTTAGCTTTAAATCGGCTTTTTTAAAATCCAAAAAAACAATGACATTGCTAGAAAAGCAATGGCAGATATATCGTGCTTTGTACCATTACGATGTCGAATTTAGATGTGCGTTCGTCAGTTTCAGTTTTTTCTTTAAATTAGAAATGAATTTAGGCAGGCTCAAGGTTTGTACTGAATCGGAACTAAAATGAAATAGATTTGACGACTTGATGAAACGTAATGATGATCGGGGAGAGTGCGAAGACATCGTAAACGCAGAGATGCCGTTTTGTTCTAAAATGAAGTCTCGACAGGGTGAAACAAAGAATAGGGAGCAAAAAATAAAATGAGTTGTTCTTTTGATTCGAGAGGGGAGATTGAACTGCACTACTAAAGTTGTGTAGAACTTGTAATAAAAAGAAGCAGCAGCAAGAAACTATTTTATAATGCATAAATACAGAAGACGGAGAGAAGGACGAGACTCAAGAGACTTCATGTTTCGCATGTCGATGAAATATTAAAAATTCGATACACAACATGAACTTTCTTCGGAAAGATTCAAGATGCTCTATGTATAAGAATTGTCATTGTCATCGTCGTCGCTGCCCTCGTCATCACGGTGAGTCCCTAGTTTTAGGAAAAGTTGTAAAAATGAAGAGAGGGGAAGATATGGGAAATGCGATGATGGGGGAACGCATCGGAGAACTACTGCGGACTCCTGGAGTTGAGTTGCTTACTAGAACTACACATGTAGACATTTTGGTACCACGTAATAATCTTACATAACACATAACATGAAGTATGAATAAGTAATACGTGAACTTACTGGAGGGAGACGAAGAGGGCTTTTATATTCTTCCGTAGCTCCACGCATTTGACACTGCTTTTTTGCTAGAAGAAGTGGAGTGGAGGCAACCACTTTATATATGTACGTACGTACTTGTTCAGCGAGAATCGAGAAAGGTTTTTCAGATGTACTTTCACTTTCACAAATTAACTTAAGTTGTTCCTTCTCAGAAGACTGTCTCTGCAGGAGAATTTGTTTTCTTCTTCTGGAGAAGGAATACGAATTCGAATGTGACTAAGACTTTAGCTGTTGGTTAAATAGAATTCTCTGGATGCCACACTCGGACTCCTGACTTTCTCCTGAGCGGGTGCGGAGATAGAAATTGATGATGATGAGATGAGGATGGTTTCCTTTTCCACGCACTCAGGGAATTTAAGCTTTTTATGCTTTAACTCAACTTTTAAAAGATTCATACGACTTCATTGAAGTGTGTCTCTGTGTGCGTGTCTCTGCCTCTATTTTTGGAGTCTCTGAAGAGACAACGCACACGGATTTCTTTACCTAGCTCAGCTTACTCATTTTCTATTCCGAAAGAGAAAAATGTCTTGAATTTTGTCTTGCAAAAGAAAATCATGTTCCACCTAAGTAAAAGTTAAGTTAAAAAGAAATTTGCTCCTACAACAAGGAAAAAGGTGTCTTTAAAAAATAATTCGCGTGTGTTGTGTGCGTCGCAAGGGAATGTGTTCATTAAAATTTCATTCATTTCTCCAAACGTAAATCTTTCATCACATCAAGGGCCGTATACTCATCACATCACATTTTACAATAATGGGACGGAATTCGTGACAATAATGACCTGGATGCTTTTTCTCTAGGTCGGTCGCTGACATTTGGATGCTTCAAAAATCACAATGTAAATATCTTCGTTTCTCTTTGATAACCTACACTTAGCTGGACTCTTTAGTTGACAAAGATGCGGTGCGGTGATGTGCGGAAAGTGCAAAGGGAAAAAGTATTTGCATAACTTTCACCCAACTTTCCACCTTCCTTATTATTGACTCACACCCGCTCAGTCGGTACTCGGAACTCAGCGCCATGCCTTCATGCACGCCACCCATGAATACGTTACGTATTTGTGAAGATTTCTAGGTAAATAAAACAACTGAGTGGAATGAGTTTGTAAATATTTGCTGAATACCAAATGTATAGTCTCATCTGACTGCACTAGACGAAGAAAAATTCCTCGATTTTCTGGTTGCGTATTCTACCCACAACCTTCATTAAAATTTAACATTGATTTCACTCCGCTTGAAAACTTAAAAGGTTTCGAGAAATGCATTACATAAAGACAAAAAAATATTTCACCTGATTGTTGCAGTGAGCTGGCTAAGCCAATAATAGAGTAGCGTGTAGGTATTTGTCTCTGTATAATGCAAATGAGGCAAGTGTCGTTGTCGAAGTCACGGACACAGTCACACCTTTCATGAATAGTGGGAGCTTGGCTTGGTGAGCTAATGGATTTCATGTGTGAATGATGATGGGTGGTCTTCCCTGCCATTTTCCACGCCAATCCACCCCAAGAGTACCATAAATTTCCAGGGTCACTTTTGACACGTTCGTATCCAAGGAGCGTGTGGCGTGTGTATAATATATGTACATTTTAAGAGATATAAAACTTGATTTTCTAAAATGCACTGCCATCATCTTAATATTAGATAGATGGACCGATCCTATCAAACTGTCAAGGCAGCATGAGCCAGAATATTCATGTGAATGCATGTGAGTAAACATACATCATTTCCACTAAATATGGACGGTGGGAAGGTTTTTTGGAAACCCGCAGCCGAGAAAGCCGACCTTCTCGGGTCTCCTTTACTGACTTTTCTATGCCACCGTGCCCATCAATTTATCTCCTTACCATGCCATTTTCGCAAATGTGTATAAAAATACAAACGTCTTAGCTTTCTCCTGTAGCTCGTATACTTTTCGAAGAAAAAGCACTTTGTCTAAATAACTTTTTAGCACGATTTTGATTATTGAATAATATTGGAGATGACATGAATATGTGAGCGAGTATCTGTAACCTTTACAAAGTGCATTAAAGTGAGCAGACGCTTCTCTGCTGCTTCTTTTAGAAAGAGAAGAAACTTCTTACCACAAGAAACGATACAATGATTTACGATGACGGGAAGGCAAATTGGTCATGATCTGATGAATACCATGATATGGACTCTGTGCATTAAACTTTCCTCCGTGCCGTGAATGCCTTGACTCCACTTGCTGCCTTGCTTGTCGTGAGTGCATATGTCTGGCTTTCTGCGTGCTTTCACCACTTTCACTGGTCTTCACTCCGCTAATGATTTCAGAGATGTTGATGAGATAAAATAGGAAATTGATGATGATGACGATGGGAAGCTTTTCCATGAATGAGTCGATACCAATACAAAACAAAATATTTAGTAGAGAGATGGTTGAATAATGAAATGGAGAAAATAATAAAATTGCTTCGTTTTTGTCAGTTCTAATTTTTCGTCGAGCCTGTATATAACAGCATAACGTACATAGGATGAGTTAGGTTTCACTTTCATCCATTCATTCAAGATGTGCAAATAAAAGGGAACAGGAGAAGAATTCGAATAAGAAAAGGAGATGGAGTAAGGAAGGGAAGCAAAGACTTTGTTAAAACCGAGCCTATTTTCTTTCTCTTTCCTTCCCTCATTCTCGTGGTCTTTTTACTCTTTGTGAAATATTTATGCATCACGATATTGCTCCTTTCTTAGGACAGGAATTATGATCGCATCACCATCACCATTCGTTCATACGGAGAAAGTATTAGAAGATGATACTATATGGGTTAATATAATGAAATGTAATATAATAGAAAGTGGTGAAAGTGGAAGTGGAGGCAGTGTAGCGTGATGTGAGTCAGCTTCAGCTCAGTTCAGTTCAGTTCAAGGAACTGTGTTAGTGTTCCTCCTGATAATAATGATGATACGAGAACCCTGCTTCTTTCTACGGCCCGCAGTAAAACCAGCGTCTTTTCATTTTTGCCCTTTCTCCTTTCGCCTTACCTTTCCATCCCCGTGTTTCTGACAGCTTTCATTTCTTACCTTTCCTTGCGTGTTTCTTTCTAGTAACTTAATTCTTGTGGACGAGTAGACTAGAGCAAAGGAAAAAAAGCGGCTCTCATCTTCACCAATTTTTGTGTGCAAAAAATGGAGCAACGCCGTTTTTCTCCTTTTTGCAAAAATTGCGTCTGCGACCTGGGACAAGGAGATCGGTATGATACCATTCGTATGGCATGTATTCATATTACGCAATATTATGAAGGGCCAAGCGGGTGAAAGTGGAGACAGCATGATCACGATGATGATGTTGATGATAATGGTGACGTGTTCGTTTTCCGGAAAGAAAAGGATTAGCATTATGGGTAAATGGGAGTATGTCTCAAGAGCACTTAACCAGAAAATGCAAGTTTCCCAGACGAGACAAGAAAAAATTCGAATTTGGTTGTTGATGATGATCATGATCAACATCGTGGTGAAAGTGCTTAGGGTCACGAAACGTTTTGTCTGGACAGGTGTGTGCGTGTGAGAGAGTGAGTAATTCACCAATGAATTTTTCGAATTGTGCGTACAAAAATAGAAAGTCCACTTGTGTTTTTCAAATGTTAGAAAATTTACCGTGTGAAATGCTGATCATGATTTGAGTCTAAATAATTTATGTTTCGTTGTGTATTTTACAGAGCCCGAAGCCACCAGAGTACATCTTTTGGTATCACAATGAACGGATGATAAATTACGTGGCCAGCCCTGAGGTGACCGTTCACACTGAGCCAGGGGCTGGGAAAACGCACTCAAGACTGATAATAAGGAAGGCTCATCTATCTCACTCAGGTATTTATCCATTATTGTTTTCTGTTACAGGTTGAAACACTGAAAAATTTTGCAGTCTGCTGGCTCAAAATATATAGTATATTGTATAATTTATTACTTGTGCATTGTTTCTTTCTAGGAAATTACACGTGCAAAGCCGCCAATGCAGATCCAGCATCCATTCCTCGTTTTCGTTTCCCAAGGTATGTAAATATCCATTTGCTTTGTTTTGTCCACCCTTTTTTATCTACCTTCATCTAATCTTTGTAGTGATAGTGAGTAGAATTGAAAGTGTTTAGGGTGAATGTAGCATGTAGCATGAAGAAAATCAGGTGCTTTCTCCTCGAGAACTGTTTCTGGTAAAAACTAGTCAGCTTCAAGAAGAACTGAAAAAGAGAAAGTCGCGAGGAGGTACGTACATTATTACATGATGATAGTTTACAGTTTTGGACTGTGTTGTTTTGAAAAATTGAAACAAAACAAATCAAATGCAGAGAGTTGAGAGAGTGAATTGAAGCGAAAAGCGGGTAGGCAGAAAAGTTCAAAGTAGAAAAAGTACTTTCTCTTTGTAGTGTTCCCAACCAAAAAACTTCAAGCGTTAGATACACCTACGCAGTATCCGTTCAATTGTAACAAAAAAAACGCGTCCTTTTTCTCACTAAACTGGGTCGGAAAATTTTGAAAGACGGAACGGATGGAGATTGAAATGTGCATAATATCTGTTTTATGTAGATACATTTTGCGTCTTAAAGTTATTATGATTTATGACAGTTGCAACCTCGCTCTCACTCAGTTAGGTTCGGTACTCAAGGAAGATACGAGATGAGACATTTAATGATTTCATGAGAAATTATGTATCCTGCTACTCAAAAAGATGCATTCATGCAACAAACGGCGTAGATTTTTTCTTTTGATACAGTTGATACGTACAAGGACAGTTGGTTTAATATAATTTGTTTTGATGCATGCAGCATCCGGCTTCTCCGGGGACCAGACAGCTGCCATTCAGCACCACAAAACGGCTTCTTCTGCAGGAGGAAGCAGCCATTCCCTGATTCCCTCCTCTTCGTCTTCCTCCTCCGCCTCGTCATCCGGCGCCGCCACTACAGCCGCTGCTGCCGGATCGATGATTCTCATCTCATCGCCAATTTCATCTCTGAGAGATCCTGTGAAAGGACCTTTGAATATTGTCGTGCCTCTCTGTATTCCTTTCCTCGTCATCCCGTATGCTTTCGCCAAGCTTTCTTTTGCTTTCACTCATCAGCTCCTCTTCTCTGTGGTGTGATTGATTATAGCTTAGCATATATTATAATTATTATAATTATATACATAATATTAATTACGTAGTAATTAGAAGTGCATCAAAAACTTTTAATTAATGACTTGAAGCGGGAATGAAAATGAATTAAGAGAAGATATCGAATATCAAAACAAATAATTAAATAACATTCATCTCCATGATATATGTATGAGGAGAGCGAGAGTGTGGGTGTGTTTAGGTAGGTATTTTATCATAATTAAAGCATAAATTCTAGGAAACGAAAAATTGTTTTTCATCCGAATCTATCTGACTTTTCACAATCAATCGCAATATTTCCACTGAATTAATTATGTAAGTCAGGGGGAACGAAGTCAAATTTATTTTTGTAAATTGATGAATGAATCGTAGAAGATTCATTAAAAATCATACGATTTTTATTTGTGCAGTTCCAGTCATTTCAATGATTGATGAAACACAGCTGCCATTCTAACAGTTTTAATGAATTGTTTTTTAAAATTGATTCGTCAGTATTACTATTACTAAAAAGGGAAAAATCCCGTTTTCATTTTTCACTTTCACTTCAAACTAATGAGCAAAATGTTTTTAAAATGTTTTTAAAGTTGTTTTTATATAATAATTGCGCAACAAGCACATATTATATTTTATATTACATAATTAATTAATCATTTGTCATGTCATGTAATAACGTATTATATAAGCAAGCAGCGGGGTGGTGCAGTCGTCGGTGAAAATGAAAAAAAATTGCATTTTGACAAAAAATTGTTTTAAAAGAAAGATTGAATTTTTGTAGCGAATAGTTTGTAAAATTTATAGGCGCTAAGATTGTTGCATGCATGTGCATCACAAATAATATATCATTGTCATTGTCACCTCACTATGATTTACTGTGTGTGAGTGTAAGCTTTCGCCGCTACTTTAGGTAGACAGACATTTACGTACAATTCACATTACATACATCACCTCCACTACTACAACTCCATTTTATTCTATTTGGAAAAGTGAGAGCATTTTCTATGGACACGACTCAACTACAACACGCGCTACTATGAGGAATGACAAAAGGATTTCTGAAGTAAAGTAGCGTTCTTAAGTAAAAGTTACTTTTAGCGAAAGCCAAAGACAAAGCACAACCTTTCAAAGACCACAAAAATATGTAGAGCTGAAAATAACTTTTTAACCGTTATCAATCTGTCTCTCTCTACTATAATAAACTGTACACACATGACATTCACATGGGTTAAGTTTTTATTATAAGTAATATAACGAAGTCGTACTTAGACTAACCTAATTTATTCTACTCGACAGAGCGTAGAATTAATTAAGTGTGAAGAAAGTAAAAATCAGTTTTTTCGAGTTTTCAGAAAATCATCAAAAGTAAGTGAAAGTTAAGTTACAAAAGTGAAATATTAAATCTATACAATAGAGAGTAAGTTAAATAATATTAAATATGAAGAGATTAACTTTACTTTTACTTTAAGTAGAGAGAGAAAAGTTTTATTCATTCTTGATATTATGATACGACGATATAAAATAATCATAGACAAACTTGTTTCTGGCAGAATTATATCAATATCAATGAATGATCACAAATGGGTAATAGTTTTAAGTGCAAAAAGTTTACCAAAAACAAAAATTGAATACGGGCAAAAAGATTCGAGTTCCTCTCTGATTACTATTAATTCAATACGTATTACATTTCGTAGTGAAACTTTTCCTTAAGCTACATTACTCGGCTACTTAATTAAGGTGAACGTAATACGTAGGAGGTAAGTTAGATAATGTCAATATTTATTTAAAATACGAACTTTAAATCTTTTTTCGAGATAGTTTAGTACATCAATGGACTACTTTCCACCAACTACCAACCAAACACTCAAATCCGCTTTTATGTAACAATAGTTAAGTAGGAGCAAAAATTTTACCTTTGTAATTTAAGAAATAATCTGGCGAATTGACCCATGTTTTATATATACGTGACCTGGTCTTTTGACATATACATTCATCGATAGGTTAAAAATCAACAACCAATAAATTTTTCTTTGTTACTGATGCATAATCAACATCATCGGTCGTCGAATTTAGAATTTACAAGGATTTATTTTAAGTCGGTTAATTTTTAAGATATATAAATATGCAGTAAATTCAATCCTAAAATAACTGTCACTAAATCAATGTACGTGTTTATAAATTATAGCTTCGAAATACAAAAATAATTCCGTTTGAATTAGAATTGTGTACAGTGGAACAGATTTATTGTCTGATAAAATAAATTTTTCCTAATAGTTATCAAATGATGCTGGTAATTATCCTACTCAATTTATTCTGATATGCTGAAAATAAACGGAAGATGATATTTAATTATTTAATCACAAAACAACTTTTTTTCCAAATGACATCGACTTTCTTGTAATTCGAGGTAAATTACTATTAAATAAATAAATTATTATGCAAAAATTTTGCGAGAAAAATTAATTAATTAATTTGCCAGAAGGTGTTGCTAAACTTTGAATACTTCATAAAATTTATTTAAAGAAAAATGGTAAACAATTAATTGTCAACATTAATTAACAATTTATTGAATAAATCTAGACGTGCTTCTTGACGATACATCAGAAAAATGTGTAAATACATAGATAAATGAAAGTAGCGTTAATTTTGAATATTAATGATTAAGGATTTAGGGTGTAATTTACAACTATAATTAATCAATTATTTAATTAATACTATTGTAACAAAAACAAAGGTTTAGACTACGTACCGTACAAAAATGAATGCGTTATATTTGAAAAATAAAAGTGAGCATTTTATTTGGGAAACTGAAAAATATTAAAATGCGGGTCACGTTTCCGAGTTATTTTTGCGCAAGCATCTAAAATCCAATCCAACTTTCAAGGTAATTTTATTATAGCAAAAGCATAAAAATCAAAAACGACCTTTCTCCAGCTCAACTCAACTTTCATTGCTCTTTTCCCACTGATTCTCAGCATTCGCCCTTATCACGATCAAAAGAAAGCTAAAAGTGTGCAGCTAACTTGATGCTGCAGGATCATGGTTTTAGCTGTGGTGTGGTGTCATAATGCGTATAAAAGGCCAAGCTCAGCTTAAACTTTAGCTTTCATTTCACCCAGCCCACACATCTTATTTTATTTTCCGAAGCAAAACACTTCAAGAAGAGTTAGGAGGGAAACCGGTACACAGATGAATCCTGGTGGTAAGCAAACATTATTAGTGTTTGAGAGAAAGTCGAGAAAGCAAACGAAACTGGTTCAATCTTACGTCCTTCCTCTGCGATACAACATTGATTTGATAACTGTGTACAGAGTACAGTGTGTACACAGTGTAACATCAATGTCCATCGATGTAAAAGTAAACAATACCAGATACAAAATATTATGGATATTCAAAGGAAATAACCCAATGTTTTCTTTTAGCAAACTTCTCATCATCGTCTCGACCATCTGAGTTTGGGGAGGTAAGATCAATATTTGATGAAACGATGAGCATTCACTTCACTTTTCACCATTTCCAGAAATGAATGCACTCATCACATCAAATTTCCTCTTTCCAAACCACTGACTCACACTCGTCATTGTGGAGGCTGAAGTTGTAGAAATGGAACTGGAGGAAGAGGAGGCGGACCCCGGGTAAATTAGCAAAACAGTCAATAAATTGTGTAAATCTCGATGAGTCTCTCGTCTCATGAAGGTGAATAATGAAGTGGTAGAGGAGGGAAACCGAAAATGGAAGGGGGATGAAATGGGAAGAGCTGTGTCAATAAGTTTCGTTCGTAGGAGAAAGCAAAGTGAGAAACCAATTTTGGAAGTGGAGCAGGAGTGATCCCATCTCCATTTTATGGCCTTGCATTTTTTATCATTTGCAGAGAATGGAAAGGAATCTATGTAATAGTATTGTTGTAGTCAATGAGTGAAGGCATAGCGGGAGGGAAATTAAAGTTATTCCTGGAGGTACCTGCATCACATTCACACTATCGCATCCTTTGTGTACCCTAATACGTGTAGCATGCGTCAATTTGACTGTTTTTGCAAAGTCAAACAAAAACTTGATTGTTACAGAGGAAGAATGGTGAAATAGTAATGTATAGATTTTCAGTTGAGTACAGTTGAATACAGTTTGAATCCTCCACTCCGCTACTCAAACAGTGAGAAAGGACAAATGAGCAGCCGTTCACTCAAATTTTCAACAGCAGAAGCAGCGCCCACTCAAATCCAGCTTTTCCATCCAGCTGCAAGGTATTTAACGTAAAACGTAACTAGAATGGAATGGAAAAGTTAGAGTAACGTATGTAACAATGATGTCTTCTTGTCGTACGTTGTGATAATCGTGATGTCGATTTGATATTTTACTGGTTTGGTATGCTGCATACGCAACGCGCCAAACGCACGAAGCAGTTTCGTAATGGTAAAAGCGGTGTGGTGATGAAAACCTCAACTCAGCAGCAGTCAAGTCACCTTAGCTTACCGCACCGCTGGATGGAAAGAGAGTACTGTAGAGTTGCGTTACGCTGAGCAGTGGATTCACTCACAGACAGACACATTTCAACCCGAAATTGAAAAGCGACTCATTCAGTCACAGTTACAGTCACAGTCAGTTTCATTTTCTCCCCTTTCCCATCTTCGCAAAACCTAACTCACACTTCAATCACTCACTCCTACGCTCCTACACTCTCACATTCTCCGCTTTCTCTCCAGTGGAGCTGAGCTGAGCTACATATGCCACAAATCCAACCAGGCGTCTAGTGGAATAATCATTAATTGACACCTTTCATTAATTAAGTCAGTGAGACGTTAATGCATGCATCGAAATATGTTCGGTGACGTAAGATGCGTGCGTGCTTTTTATATATTTAGATACTACCACTGTGGAAAATTCAGGTAGGCGAATGCTTAGAAATCCTTTCCGTTTTAGGTGAAAGGTATTTTTTTATTTATTTCCTGCGTTCCTTTAAATCGATGGAAGCTCAGCCAAGCCAAGGACCATCCTTTTTTCTATTACAGTTGATCCTGAAGTTACCCGTGGAAAATTCTTCGGTCCAGATGAGTAAATTTGGAACTTTTCAGTGTGTCACTTCACACTATGTTCACACAGACAACCGCGGCGCCATTTTCATTTTCACTCCGATAAATTTCAGGTACGTTGCTAAACAAAATGTCCCGGCATGTTTTTCAAGGTTACTTCAAGAGTGAGAATTTCAAAGTGAAGCAAAAAGGGAAAACAAACAGGCAGGTAGCTTCATAACATTAGATTACATTAAATTACATCTGCGGTTTTCTGCAGCGGTTAGCTGAAATTGGAACAGGACTGCAGTGCAATGCAATTTCCTCAAATTAATTCCCATGTGTCAGCATGTGCGCCCGTAATATTACATAACTTAAAGTAAGGAGAGTGTAATTTTTCAACTGCAATAATTGCATCATGCAGAAAATGAATTACGTGGAACAAGAACAAGATCAAGCGGAGCATAGCTGGCACAATTTAAGTAGGCAACCATGCATGTTGCACAAGATCGAGATTGCTTAAACCTTTCATGGGCTACACCAGGGACATTGAGCCATAGCCATATCGGTGGAATGGAAAACGATGCCGATAAATGCAAAATAAATGCAGCTATGGTTTGGACAGCGGGAAATTACACAGGAGAAAATTGCATTCATCACAGCGGTCTTCTCTTCCTCTTAATTTTCTCCTCCACAAGAGCAACGACAAGGGGCCTGGATTTGGATGTGTTCACTATTATTTTATTGGTTCAATAAACGATAAGCAGAGAAGAGAAACGAACGGGAGTGGAAGTGAGAGAAAAAGAGAAAGTGCCTCTGGCACCAAACCACACACGTTATACAATGTATACAGCAGCACTCAAACTTTCTCTTTTCCCTGGCATTGGCAGCTGAAAGACAAAGTGCTTTTATTATCGATGCTGATAAGCCAAATCTTCATAAAAGCCAAGCATCTCATCTACTTTCTACTGCTACTGCCACTTCGGTCTTCTCTTCCTCTTAATTTTCTCCTCCACAAGAGCAACGACAAGGGGCCTGGATTTGGATGTGTTCACTATTATTTTATTGGTTCAATAAACGATAAGCAGAGAAGAGAAGCGAACGGGAGTGGAAGTGAGAGAAAAAGAGAAAGTGCCTCTGGCACCGAACCACACACGTTACACAATGTATACAGCAGCACTCAAACTTTCTCTTTTTCCCTGGCATTGGCAGCTGAAAGACAAAGTGCTTTTATTATCGATGCTGATAAGCCAAATCTTCATAAAAGCCAAGCATCTCATCTACTTTCTACTGCTACTGCTACTGCGAGAAAGTACTCATAAACAGGTGCACCACCAGGAGCAAAAGAGAACGAGCGGTGTTTACATCGTCACGTTTCAAAACTTGTTTACAATCTCTCCGTTCTCGTCATCCTCAATTCCACTCATTTTCCGTTTTGTCATGTGTGCATGTTATGTACTATTTGTGTGTACGTAGCAGAATTGTTTACACTTTCACCAGTAATGTGAGTGTGTAGCTGCTAAGTGACTCCACTCTCATCTCATCTTGTGAAGTGAAAGTCAACCAAATAAAAAAACAAAAAACGTGAATAAAAATGAATGCGTGCCTACAAAATGATAACCAATGTAGATGCATGTACGACAAAACCAGAGACAGGCTGATTAAGCTCAGGAGATAGTTTGCTTTTCCATTTTTTCCCTGCTTTTACCGACATCATCATTATTATTATTGTCATCGCTATTCTCATTATTACTAATTGTCGGAGAATTTCCAAGATTTTCTAGATTATGTAAGTCATGTAATGTACCTATGTCTAGTCTGCGGAGGGAGACGCAAGGGGAAATGTGAAATCCATGTTAAGTGCTTAATTGCCTGCTTTCTCTTTCACCCTCTTTTCCCCGCTTCCGCATTCTTCCCTCTCGCCTCAGAGATCATTTTGTAAATTTTGCTTTACAATCAGTTTTCATTATGGCATTTTGTGGTATTTGCGTTGCACTCGGTGCGGTTTACTTCGCTGTACCTCCATTGTGCTGTGCCAAGTACCGTACGTAACGCAATCAAAGATGCGTCTCCGTTCTCACTCTCTCTCAACTCGTTCCCTACACGTGCTAATTATTATGCATTGTTTGTTGTGTACGCAAATAAAATGGTGCTTTTACTTGTCATTGTCATTGTCGTTCTTTACTTTACTCGTTGAAAGTTATGCAGCATTAGATCCCCTTCGCTTCACGGTTTTTTCTCAATTTAAAAAGCCTTTGCAGGAGCTTATCGTAAATCCTAAAGCAGTTCACTATTGACAATTGAGAATGTTGACAAGAAAATCTGTCTGAAGTGAAATCCAGTGAATAAACTGAAAACTGGAAAGAGAATGCAACAAAATAAAATGAGATTTGGAGAAAATATTTCATT
>VYYJ01003577.1:0-16125 GCA_021029165.1 Cyphoderus albinus | reverse complement strand
GCAAGGCAGAGTTGCAGAAAGAGGTTGACTAGATTTTGCAAGCTGACATGCTGACTTGACTTTGACACATTATAGTTATGCCAGGGCTTACTACACAATAAATCTCCGTTACGTTGTTATTATCATTATCACACATGCTTCACATATGCACATAATACAATGTATGTACATATATACATTTGTGGAGAAAGCAGGGAGTCGCGAGTCAGGCATAATAAAGCAGAATTTCTGCACAAACACGGACTACACACATCACACATCATCGTCATCATCGTAATCATGCATGCGGACATCTACGTATACCTAAACAAAGGCAAAGCTCCATTTCCATTCTTCTTCCCCTCACACATCTGTAATAACCGGTCTCTTTCAAAGTGAATGCATACAATTTTGAAGGTGATGATGTTTGTACCTCTCTGTGTCCCTCATTTTGCCTCTTGTCTATACACCATCTAGATGCGCTACGAAGCAAAAAAATTGTAGAAGTGAAAAAGAAGTGAAAGCAAGTGAAAGTGTGCATTCCACTTTGATGCTGAGTGAATACTTGACATTTGTTTACTATTTGATGTTTATGAAAAACAGAGATGACGAAAATGAGCACATTTAACATGATTTTTTCGCGTTTGTTGTATTTTTGACAAGAACNATTCCACTTTGATGCTGAGTGAATACTTGACATTTGTTTACTATTTGATGTTTATGAAAAACAGAGATGACGAAAATGAGCACATTTAACATGATTTTTTCGCGTTTGTTGTATTTTTGACAAGAACGGTAAAAGTGAATCCATTAAAATTAAATTTTCTTCATGCCCATTTTAGCTTCTACCTTGTTTATTCAAATCGTTTTATAGCTTTTGCAAATTCATATTTGCGTATGTGCACCAATGCAAATAAGCACTTGCTAGGCTAGGAAAAATCTACTTTTTATTTTTAGTTTATCATTAATAATTCTGTTACTGGGGTTGTACAAACCATACTCATGCTACACAGTTAGGATTTTGGATGGCTTGTATTTATAATGTAAGTTGTATGTGTCTCAATTGTGACGTAAGTATGTCATTCTTCTTTCACCGACCCGTGCGAACCACTTAAATAAATCTGATGTGGGAATAACAGATCATTATTTTTACCCACCTTACCTGCAGTCGCAATAACCGCACTTCTTTCAGTTGTGTGTGAATAATAGGTGACACAATGCCATATTTTCAAACTCAGCTTCAAACCTGAGTACATATCTTGTCATTTACAAAAATGACTTGTCCATCAAAAGCGTTAAAATAGATGACAAGATCGTTAGCGCCCACAAACTTAACTGGAGCAAAACAACCTCTTTCATATGACATAGTTTTCTGATTGATCCACAATTCAGTGTGGGCATATTTCAACTAAATAAAAATTAGGAAAGCCATGCATTGTAATGCCATGTATGTGAATGCGTAGATTTAAATTTCATTTCGTTTTCATATCCATCCAGTCAAGAGAAATTAATTGTTTTGAACTTTCTGTTACAACCTCTCTGGGTTCATTTCAAGAATTTCTTATATGACGATGAAATTGATAGTGTGGGTGTGATACATTTAAAAATGTCATATCGAAGTAAAACTCACAAAATTTAATAATGACCAAATGTGCTCTTGCGTAATAATGAGTAATATTTGTAAAAGTCAAGCAAGAAGCAAATACGTGTTGAGGAAAATGGAGATGAACAAAAAACTGACAAGACGATTTGCTTTTTCGGTTTTCGCCATCCGGCTTTAACCATAGTGTGCCCAAGCAAGAAAAAATCGTAGGGAAAAGAGGAGATTTGTTTCTTTTCACGAGAAGAAAGAGGTAGAGAGGAGCAAAACGGAGACATGAAGACTTCTCTGGTTTGGTGCTGGGAGAGTGTGTTGTGTTGTAGTAATGTTGTAGTAGTTCGTGTGTGTTGATTTAGTGCGTCAGTCCCCTATCGATCCTTTTCCCAAGCCATGCATCCACAGCTTAGAGTAGAGGAATTGTGACTAGTCGCTTTCAGAGTCTCGTGTTGGAAGCAACTAAAGTTGGAAACGCTCTCTCCTCTCTTTCTGTCGGTTTCGCTCACTTGAAAATCATACAAAGCAAATCGTTGCACGTTGTTGCTACAAATAACGATTCCATCTTGTATTTTAACTGCAAGTTGCAAGAGACGAGATTTTCACCGGGAAGAAGAAAATAAAGTCAACAAGAACAACTGTAGTTACACAACTGGACAAAATTCTGACCCTCTTTGCCTCTCTAATTATACTTACACAACTAAGTAAATAAATCCGCGTTTTTCAAGAAAGTCCAATTTCATCCTCAAAAACTCCCTCGGGTGGAGAACACAAAAATATAAGAGCAGGTACACTGTTTTATAATTTTCTTCCTCAAGTTTCTGGAGGCAGCCCCTTGACATTTTTCCGTGTGTGTTTATGTACATATGTAGGTTTTTGCATTTTTGTCGACCACGACGATATTCAACTCTTGAATATTTTTTCAGAACTTCGTTTCTTCTTCAGCCAGTTTTCTTGTTTGTTGTTTGGTGAACGTCTTCTTCACTATTCTTCAACAACCCCACTCCACTTGTAAATCACTCTGTCCTGCACTCTCTTTCTCTTTACAGCAAACTAGCAAAATATATAAATAAATAAATAAAAAGTCATAAGAACGACAAGCGTGTCCGTGTCGTGTGTGTTGCTGACTTCTTTAACGGTTTTTTCTCTCTCCTCGGAATATTCAGTCAACAAGCATAGATAATTTATTCCGTCGCCAAATATTCAGGAATGAAAAAAAGTGAAAAAAAGTGAAAAGTAAGGAGAAAAGGAAATTCGGACTACACATTCTTTGCAAAGATGTTTAAAGTGTAACAACTCCTTAAAAATCCATATGCCATTCTCAAGCTAGGTAAAGTAGACATAAACCGTCAAATCAAATAACGATCCGTGCTGTTACAGAGACTGGTGAAAAACTTTTATGTCCATGTTGATGATGTTGTTGTTTTGTGAAGCTTGGCTGAATTTATAGAGACGAGTAAAAGTGTCACTAGTCACTAGTCACTGTGTTTTGCGTGTTGGCTGAGTGCACCGAGGGTGGACACATTGTCGATAAGTAATAGTGCATGTCGTGCGAAAAAACTAAAGCGACACTTTTATTCTAGCTTTGCTCATCCATTCTGAATTTCCGTTTCTCGAGGATCACCAGCGTAATCTAAGCCGTTTCTTGAGCTGCTTTTCACGACAGACAGGGAGAAAAGTAAAGCCGTGCACTACAACAGAACCATGTGGAGACGAGAGGAGAAAGTCTAATCATAAGTGCAGCCGGTCACACTCAATTTGAAAAAAGCGTTTCCTTCTTACAGAACGAATCAATCCTCCTGTTCTTGACGGGTGAACACTATTTTCTGACACTCCAGAAGTAGAAGAAAGCAAAAGAAATCACCGGTTTATCCAACCCAACAAAAGACATCGTCAACAAACAAAATGTGTGTATGAGAAACATTCATATGCGCTGCTTCTCGTTCGCCTATTGACATTCGCCTATCGCAACCGGATTCCCCGTGTAACTCAAACCCAGTTGAGCTGTGATGTTGATGTTTGATGATTGTTTGTTGTTCTTTAGGCTTTGTCCTCACATTTCTCATCTCTGAATAAAACAGACATTATACGACAAAGCCAACTCCAAATACAGAAAACACGATCATCATCGCCCCTTTACACAAGAATTCATCGCCAAAAGCCGGAACAGCGAAACACGAATATAAAATATTCATAGCATTTGGAAAAATTTCAATTTTGCTGCTCTTTGGTGTAAAAAAACGACATATCCGTCTCACAAAAGATATATTGTCATCACCAGGAAATACTAGTTTGAATGTGGATTCATTAGCACACTCCTTCGGCTGTGTTAAGCTCACTCAGTGGAACTGCAAATAAAAACCAAACGAATAATTGAAAAAGAAAACATTTTTTTCCTTGGAAAAGTGCTATCTCGAGATTGGTGAGAGAAGTGAGATATATTCTGTCTGCATTTGGACAGGAAGACGAATGTAAGTTGATTTTGATTGTCTACTAAATTTTCTCTTTCGGACGACGCTTGTTGACGTCGTGTAGTTGTGGTGGTGTGCGAGCGTAATTTTATGGAGGTAGAAAGATTTACTGACAAAATCTTTGTCAGTTTCTCTGTAAGCTTAAAACCCTTAATAATAATATTCATTACTCTGCGTCGACAAGTGGGTGTATGCCCATATGAATTATAACATCCTGCTTCATATTATGCAAGCGGAATACCAAATACCATGCAGTTTTTGCTGGAAGTAGGTACTCCTTCATTATTGTGATGAAGATGAATGCATGAGGGAAAGGAAGCGGAAAAATCAAGGACGGAAAAGTCAGTTTCTTGTTCTCTGCAGGCAACTTTGCCAAAAAAAAAAGGAAAAAAGCAGAAAAATAATATTTAGTTGGGGTATAGCTCATCGCTCGTCGTCCCATTCTCTTCTCATCAGAAAAAACACTTCTTGGTTTGCTGGCTTTCGCTGGGTTGGTGTGTATGTGCGTGTTTTACGAATACTTAGCGTTCTGAGCGGTTCTGGTGGAGACAGGAGGAAAAGAAAAGGGAAATGAAGGCTCCTTTCCTATCCCATTCTTCTTTTCCGCGTCTACTTTCTTCTCGCACTCCAACAGACAGTTGATGGAGAAAGACGCCTGAGCATAGCAGGAGCTGAAAACAAGAGCAGCGACAAAAATAAAATACCCAATATTCTAAGTCATCTTTCTCTGCTCTCATTTTATTCATATGCATGCCTATTATATTATATTGAATGAAAAACACTTATCCTGCCCGCTTCTGGGAGTGCTGTTCAAACATTAGTCGGATAATAAAAATTTCCTAGCCACTGAGTGAATCGCACAAGCGAATAAAGAAAGGCGTTTAAAAAATGAAATATCTGCGTATGCGAATTATTGAATGTTTTATAACAAGTTGATTTTCGGTTAGGGAACTATTGAATCGAGAGAGAAATCTACTTATTATTATAACAGTTTTAGTTCCTTCTCGGTTGGCTTCCTAGTGCCATACTGAACCAATTTATCCAAACCCAAAGTGACTTATTCTTTATTGCTATTATTGCCCTGCTATTGGAATGAAATATTTCTTTGTGGATGTGGAGGCGGAATCGTGAATTTGACTGTCATTGTCGCCGATGTGCTCTCGCATTTTACCATTATTGTAGTCGTTCCCGTTCCCATCATCATTATCATCATACTTTCTGGAATAAAGTGTTAGTAAAAATTATTATTATTAAGTAGCATAATATTATCATGGGAAGTGGTATGTAAAGCAGAGACATTTGACATTTTCTTTCGCTAACTCGGAGCCATAATAAAACCACAAAATAAGTACAAAGAGAAGAATATAAAAGAGCCAAGACCGTCAAAGCGACCGATTTACATAGTATGCGTTGCTGGTTGGATGGTTGGATAATGTGTGGTCGTACGCTACACTAGAAAAAACTAGTTTGCCTCGTAATAATTTCAAATGGAAATTGGAGTGAGAAACAGTCAGTGTTCGTACACAAAGCTTATTGAGCGAATGAGCGGCGCATTTCGTGGAGCCACTCAACTTTCATCCTTATTCTCTTTTTACATTTTATTTTGGAGTCAAGTAAGAAGAAAAGTAGAAAGAAGAAGCGCAATACTAATAGTAATGACAATAATCTAATCTAATCATTGTTGTGAGAAAGAAAGAGCGAGAGCACCACACAAGAGGATGTACTCCTCTTTTCTATTAACGTGCATTATGGAAATAGGTATATCTTCATTACTACGATTCCTTTGTACTCGCATAAGTTAACAAGAAGATATAAATTATAGTGTACAGGTCGCGTGTATGTTCATATGTCGAGAAGAGAGTGATGAGGAAGAAAAAGAAAGGAGGAAGAGACGACTGCAGGTAACATGTTATTACCACTTTTGTCATCCACAATTTTCTAAAGAATATGGGTAATGTGAGTGTGAGCAAAGCGAGCATACAAAGCCATCGTTAATAGTATCTTGCTACCTCCGGAAACGCTCCATGAACTCTACATTCATTCCACTGCCAACAAGCTAACAACGCACTGTGTCAAATTTATTCTGCTCTGACTGTCACTGACTTGGCTAGATGGAAAACCAAAGTTACTTATTGCTTGAGTGACTACTACAAAGAACCGAATGCTAGATGTAATATTTCAATTCTTCTTTTTTCTTTCACAGTGACTTCTGGATTCTGGAGCTGGCGGTGGTTGCTAAAGTTCGTCAACCATACAGTTTCCTCCCCCTTGTGACTCTGAGTCTCTCAAGTGAGCAGAATTTGTACAAGCAGACTTCCGCGCATTTTCATCATCATTAAACATACATCCGTAATATTCGATGCATGGAGCAAGAACAGCTTTTTTAAGGTTAAATAGCATTTCGGGTGAATTCACACTCTCACTCCCATACACGCTCTCATTCTCAATTGTCACATTCGAAAAAGAATAACAACAAAAAGAGCCATCTCGACAGCTATTGCTATTATTAACTTCCCGAGTATATAACATCATTGCGTAACTCCAGAAAATTTAATTAAATGCTTGCGTCTGTCTGCTGCTCTCGTCTTCCCCTCAGTTCCTTCTCTTAACTTCATTTTCAGGGACTTTAAAAGGTAAAGTGAAAATAATGAAAGAAAACCCGCTGCTACTCACAAAGAATGGAAGGTTTGACACTCTTAGAGGGTGGGAAATGGCGTGTAAAAACTCACACCCAACAGTGCAGCATTTCGAATAAAATTAGAAATTAATTTTGCTCGCGACAAAAACTGAAGAAAAACGCGACAGTTAAAGTTATGTTTAGGAGTTAGAGACAAAAATCTAAAAAAAAATAACGAGAGAAAATAGGGAACTTTTCCAATAATAATAAAAATATATTTCCAGGAACTTAAATAAATACAGAGTGACTACTTCTGTGCTAAGAAAACAAACATTAAGTGGAAGTTGATCTTGTCTTGTAAAGGGAAAAGAATATTATTCAAAGTATGGTTGCCTCTTTGTACAATTATTTACGTGCATGAGCGTCTTGTCTTGTCAAGTTGCTACTTTCTGATCTCAATTTGTTTACATAAGACAAATATGGTGTTGAGTGAGTTGTCGTTGTCGCTGTTCTCATCACTGAAGCTTCCTGGAGGAGAAGTGAAACGGTGGAATTATAGTAGTTGTTGTAGTAGCGGTGACGGTGGAAGCGACAGTGGTCGATGTACTAGCAACTTTCGCACAAATTATCATCATTACAATAACGACTCAAGCAGCAAGAGCATTGCAACGGCGAAGCAGGGCATGCCAAGGAACATGAGCTGCTCATCTTCTTCCTCTACGTCCTATTACAGGGGAGTAACTCGAGTTGGAAGGGGTCTTGTCGAGTCAGCTCCTATTCTAAAAATAATGGAGTTGCTGGGAAGTTTACGGTGGATATTTCTCCTCATCCTTCTCACCGATAGCGGTAAGTACTTCTTGGAAATATTTCTTTTCAATTTTGTAATTTATGAGCCATCGAAGAAAAAATAAACGATTGCATTCGAAGATCGAGGAAATGCTAAGAGAAAAGTTATGATAATTACTGGAAACAATGCAGAATCCTGTTTCCAATTGAATTTTTTAACTTCCAGTTTCCATTCCATAAAGTGAGCATTTCTTTCATTCAGTTTCCAAGCTCTTTGCCAAAAGTCATGATTACTAAAACCCTCTCTTACGATAAATATAACAAAGTATGTATATGAAATGAGAGCCAGTGCTTTGTAGGGAGAGGGATTGCAAGTGTGCAGTATGGGGAAAACTTGCAGTTTTTGGATGACTGCTCAATTGAAATGGAATGGCCATCATTATACCATACACTGCTTCCTTACACCCTATTTTCCATATTGTCCTTGATAATAAATTCAACAAAAAAGTCCATTCATTTATTCTGAACGAAAGATAATATTTTCTTGAAGGTAATTTTCTTTCAAAGGGTTTTTATACTTGTCTTCTTGCCGTAATAATGTGTGGCATCTCGACTGGAATAATGTTTCCCGAAAACAATGGAAAATGGCGTCATAAATAAATCCACATTCGTATATATTTTATACTTTTCCATTCGCACTTCGCAGCTCTATTTTTTGCTCTCAAACACAAAGCTTTTATTAACAATCCCACTTCTAAGAAAGCTATTAGTTTGTCCTCAGCTATTTTTTCTTATCCCTGGAAACACAAGTGGCACAGTGGTAGTGAAACGCGACGAAGAATAATAGAAGCAGTCGATTTCTTAACAACAACAACTGTATGAACGACGATACCCTCAAGGATTTACTGAACGAATGAGCTTAAGTGCAATCTTAGCAAATAATCTCAACTTCTTATTTTTGTCTTTTGTTGTATGCATCTTTTATAAAAATTTACATTTGTATTGAAAATTGAGAAGAGCGACGAGACGGATAATTTTCTCTTTCATTCCAACATAATGTATGCGTGCAGTTTTTTGCTCATCAACATCTTCGGAAACCAAAAGAAAGTACTCTGTGTACACAGCACAAAAAAACTCTTAAAGTCTACATTATCAAGCGAGTGAATTTCAAAGGCTGACAAGTATACATAAGCACACGACACAGGAACATGCTCCGCTCATTTTAATACCTACAAAGTGAGCAACAGAAGAAGGGGATTTTAGGCAATGCACCGAAAAAAGGTTACGCGCAGCATTTTTCGCCTTATTCATTCGTGAAGGTATCCGAGTTAAATCTTTATCTGACTCAACTATCAGCATGCTCCCACTCGCTGTAGATGATCACGATGACAGTTGAGCTGTTGTCACACATTCGTAATAAAGCGAAGATAAAACGTCGGCATTAAAGCTCCTGTCATGCGTTATTTTACATGGTAGCATGCAACATAAATCCAATTTTCTCTTTCCGGATCATTCTCCGGCAGAAATGCATGAATTTGAAATTTGTACGCGAGATAATTCATTCATTCTTTCTGATGTGCCACTAAATAAACGAAAACCAGCGTAACGTAAGGCTAGCGGGAGTCACATATTCGTCATCATATCTTGATAAATTAATGCAGAAATGAGAAATATGCATAACATTTTTTTCTTTTCATATTACCGTTTATTTTGAGCTTTAGCATAATGTAGTAGACCATTTTGTTGTAACTCACGTTCAGAGAAATACTTAACCAAATGCTCAGAGAAACATTGCTTACGACTGTGTGGTAAGACAAGGAAAAACGGTTACGTTCGCTTTGCGAAGAAAGAAATGGTTTAAAAATAGGAAAAGGGAAGGAAGTTTGGTGTGCGTGTTTGCTTCTGGGCAAGGAGAGGGAGAAGTGCGATGTCTCTGCAAAAAGTGTCACGGCAGATGGGAATTATCACTACCACTAGAAAGAATGAGCGTACTTCACTATCACCGTTTCGAAAGGAAACAAGATCGACACGCGTGCACTAAAATCCCATGCAACTAACAAGCCTGACGATGATTACAGTCATTCATTTAAAGCATACTTAGCTCCTTCGTATATTCTTGTCCATTATTACCATTGCTATTATTAAATCACATTAGTGAAGCTGTGAGCAGTGAATACTAGTGAACAGTTTCCTTAAGATGAAGAGACCATTACTTTTAAACTCGCCTTTCGTAAATACATTTCATGATGTGTATTGTAACAAGAGAGATTTCTCCTGTGTTTTCTCCTAAAGATCTCTTATCCTTTATTGCTATCGTTGTATATACAACTGTGTGCCATATCACAAATGAAGATTTATATAAGGCACTAAAAGCACCAAGTATTTCAGGCAGGGAATATGAGTGCAAAGAAGAAGTTTCTCTTTCCGTTTCCAAGTTCAGGCGGAGAAGTGGGATAGGAATGCAACTTAACATATTTTTGTGCACGCACCCACCTATTTTTCTTCGTATTGGCATCAGGACAGGATTTCGAGGAGAGACGAGATAAGAAGTTGGGCAAATAAAACAGAAATACATTCTTGCACATCCATACTTACTACTTACTACTACTTCACTTTTACCTACATTTCTCTGAATAACAACTTTTTGAGTTTCAACTTTCATGTGTATTTCTTCTCAAAATGCGTCAGACTCAGACTGAGGATCTCTTGGGATGAGGTGGAGTACGTGAGATACCCCACAGTTGTGCGTTTTGCATGGAAAACATTTTTTCATAGCAAAAAGTCCGCTGTGAATAGTCGGCCAAAAGAAGGTTGGATATAATGGCTAGACTGGAGTGAAATAATATTTTAATAATTTGTACAATGTTTTCTTTAAGATTTAGGGAAATGCATACAAATTGTTTGGCTCAATCTAAACATGACTAGCATAAAAAAATATTTGTGTCGGAACTAAAGGTACAATACTGAACATATGTTTTTTCCGCCAGCATAATAAAATGGAATAATAAAACGGTATCATAATCTGTTTTATTTTACACCCTATGCCTTGTTTGTCAAAACGAATACCAAGAAGAGCTCCAGAAAAGTCGGTGCAACTAAAAACATTGCTGACTGGCTTAGGAAAATGTATTTATTGACAGCTGCGGTGTTGACTCGTCTTTTTACTCTCAGTCTCCTCTATTGCGATTCAGTCATGTGTGTCGACATTTTCTTCACGTACGCATAATAACATGCCTCAAATAGTGCAGGTCATGTGGATTAAACCCTAAAGTTTTTTGTTTTGTTTGCCTCATTTAAAATATTTGAATCGCGCTGAGAAGAATTGGGACACTACAAAACAAAGTAATAAATACAATCATTATTTACAACTTAGAAAGTATTATTAATTTTCTTTCATTTTCGCTCCACTTTCTTTGTTTTGAGCTTATTTAATATTTTCTTTTGACTACTTTACTTTTACATTTTATTCTCCTCCAAATTACCGTTTACTTTCCCTTTTTACTTTTCTCCGTGTATATACAAAATCCAGATTACAGTTGTACCTTCATCTTTGCCCAATAAAGTTTCACACTGCCTCCTTTTCAATTTTCTGTAATTGTTCTTGACAAGTTTAAAATTGAATGTCAATTAAAATGTCAGTTTCAAACTTAATATTCATATTTTTCTACCCTTTTCAACCAGCTTTTCACTTCCAGATAAATCTGGAACGAACATTTAATGCCTCTTTTATTGTGTACTTGGATGGAGCTGAAATAATTTCGCCGAATAGAGAACAATATCAAATAAATTTTGAAATTATTTTAGCGTAAGATCAAACTGCGTAGAAAGTACCAGTACAGTAAAAGTAAACTTAGTGATGAACCTTAACCTTCTTATTATTAAAGTGGCATGCTCACTTCACATTTTGTACATAAACAATTTCATTTTAGTCAAAGCCAAGATTATGAATGCCTTCTATTCGTTTCCTCGTTAATTCACAGTAAACTTCAACTGCTTCTTCTACTGAACACACTGAACAGTAAACTTCTTTTTACAACTGAATGAATGCTATCATTATCAACGTTATTATTGACGTTAGGGCATTAATAGCCGAAGGGACTCTGTTCCGTTTGGACGGAAATAAAGAAGGCTGGCAAGTGGGCCAACTCCTCCCGTCCGTAAAGGTTATCTTTATTAAAAATCTCGTGCTTTATCCACTTCCACAAATTCGTTACTTGTTTCCATACGGAGGCAGAGGGGAATGCATGGTAGTAGAAAATATGCTAGTTTGTTTACTTCATACAAGTTGTACACATATACAAGATATGGAAAGTTAGTACGAACTGGAACTCAAATATTGCACAAAATTCGACGTGGGCAAATAATCCGAAGAAGGTAAACATAATATTTTACTAATAATAAGTGTAGCTGGTCTATCTTTCTCAGAAAATCGTAGGCCGAATAAAAAACGAAAGTGCATGCCGATGTGAGGAGTCTGAAACCTTTTTTAAAGTACTTTCTTCGGTAATGTAAAATTTAATAATGAAGCTTATATACTCTGTATATGGTAAATATTGACTTGCGAAGAGCACATTGCAAGTGTAGAAACGACGAAAAATCCCTATTTCATTTTGATTCTGTAAGTTAACCTTTTCATTCAAGCACAGCTTTCCGCTCAGGTTTTCCCCTAGGCTCAACGGGAATTGAACATAAGAAAAATTGTAGATTCTCGTTTATTCTTTTTAAGAGACTGAGAAAAGAACGAAGAAAAGCGAAAAAATATTACATAATTTAGGCTGGGTTTTATACCCTTACACTCTATTCTTTGCTTTATCCAATTCGATTAAAAATAAGTAAGGCAGAGAGTCTTTTCGCAGAATTTTTGGTCGTTTTATGAATAGGCAAAAGGGAACGTAGAATGTTGCAAGTGGAAGAAATAAATAAATGGAGCTTCAATGAAACAACTTTGGTACAGATTCAACGAAAATAAGAATAAGAATGAGAGAAGAAAAGAAGGACAAGGAAGGATTACATGAAAGGAAAATCTTAATCGATATTGTGAAGTTAAGAAGACTTAAGCAAGCAATAACGAAACCGCACATTTGCTTCGATGCGGTATAATAACAGAGATTTACTTCTGTACACGAATGTTTGTGTGTGTACCCTTTCTCTATAATGAATGGGAGATGTTTGTTGTGCGTTGGTGGTAACCTATATGCAAAAACAAGATGTAACGCAGTGTATATGTATGTCTTTGGCTTATAGAATATCTTCTTTGAAGTGGTACACAAAGTAAGATGTTCTGTAGAGCTTTTTGATTGAATACAAGAGTTAGAAAACTATTTCAAGCTGAAATGTGCCAGAGATTGGCCAACTGATAAAAATCTTATCTGATAGATTTTATACACCGTCATAAGCCTAAAGAGCATTTTCCAAACAATATAAAATCAGCATTCGCTTCCTGCCAAGCTTATTTTTTGACTTCAAGAAGTTATTTGCGCTAAGAGTGTGTTGATCATAAAACAGATAAAATCCGAACTTCTCCCTTTTGCGCTCTGAAAGCAGGTGAGACTTCTCAAAGTGAGTCAGTCTTTTACTCTCTAGCGTTTGCTCGTGTTAGTGTTATGACTTAAATTGCTTGTGAAATGAAAATCCCCAAGATTCAGATACTCTTTCACCCACTAACACAACTTTCCATTTCCATTTAATATTTATACTTACTTCGTTTCTATTTTGTCTGTTTTCTTCGAAACGTGGCCAAGTTTTTAAGTGTCTGTTTGGCAATTGGCAAATATTTTGCATGCGATTGCTATGATGGATGATGGATTGATGTGCAACCACACAGTAAATGCACAGCTGCACTCGCAACTTACAATTACAACACAACTATATTGATTCAGAACAAGCGGTAGATTGTGCCGGAAGAAATAATAAAGTGCTGTTCGTTTTCATAAAATTGGAAAGCATGTAGTAAATATAATAGAAAATGAATATGATTGCATCATTTTATTCCGCCTTTTCCGAATGAATCAATACACAATTTTCCCCAGGTTGTTCGAATTATTACGCATTCCTGAACAAACGGGATCTGTCTTCAAATGTTTGCTCTTCAAAATTGAGCCTGATCGCAAACATCATCCAAGTAGTTTAAATGTAGACATTTTTTAAGTTTAAAGGAAACTATAATATTATGAAATGTTCTGAAAAGTGGAAAGAACAATTCCTGTGAAATGAAGATAGTGACATCAGAGGGAAGCTAAACAATAACATTTTACGGGAACTTGGATAGAGGGAATGTGAGAGATAATAATATAGAATATTAGCCTTGTATAGGTATCCATTTTCTTTACATTCTTTCCGTTTTCAATAAAAGACATCTTTCGATTCTTCAAAAGAGACAAACAGAACAGCAATACTTAAGATGGGATCGGATCTGTGCTTTTGTAATGGAAAAGCACTGGGTGGGTGACTATCCCTGAAGGATTCTCCGGGTTGTTTGTTTTTAAGTTGAAATTTGTCTCTGTCAATAAATACAAAAATAATATATATGGGATCTACAAACATTAGATATCTGTCTTTGTGTGAACGAACATACCTACTCAAATTTTATGGATCGTGGCTAAATAGATTCGCTCGCAACTGAACAAGACATCATCATTTTTTCTATCGCCCTTCTTTACAATGTATATTTACATTATTGGACGTACGAGCGAACACAGATAAGAGGAGGATCTGTTTTTTGGCGTAATTTTTTCCTTAGATGCCTGTCGAGTGTTTCCCCTTTTCTCTTTAAACATGCCTTTATTTCCTGTTTGCTTTTATTTGAAAAGTAGAGAAGCAAAAGCTCTTTCCCCCTTTTGTTTCTTTTCTTTTGAAAGGAGGAAGAAAATAGAAATAATGCGTTGATGTCATATTCTTGACAAAAGGGAAAACAAAGCACATAGGCACAAAACACAACTTCATTATTTTCACGGTAGTTTGACTCCGAAAATGTACTTACCTGCCTTTCATTTCATTTCATCATCGTCATTCCTCTAATGTACAGCGGATGTAGGCATCCTCCTTCACGCTTTGTTCTGCTGATGGGTTTTCGTGGCCAGTTACACTAAACCTAAACCTCCTCTCAACGTGTTGGCGAAGGCATTCATTCTCCTGCAATAACAAAAGAGCAATAGTAGATAATGCTGTACATTTAGGTTCACAATTGCTTATCATTGTGATCATTGGAAGGGTGCTAGAGCACACTCCAGTAACCCGTGAGAGCGAACGTGTAAACCTTGTATACATTTAAGTAAGTAACTGATCTCTGTTTCGTTTCACTTTCAACCTGGAGATGTTTTCCTCTCACTTTCTCGCACCAGGCAATGGAAAAGAATTGAAATGACATAAGTTGAAAAATGGTGGAAAATTGCACAAGACATATTGATGTCTGCTGAAGAGAGAAGGAAAGGCAGTCGAGGCCACCGTCCGCAGCAATCCCTCTTACGGGAACATCCAACAAAGCATAACCGTAATAAATATTGTACGAGATAGACGCAGGACTCACAAGCATGAAAGAAAAGACGTTGTTTGGCGGAGCAGTAAGTTACAAAAATAGCTCCTCATCTCACTTTCAAAGATAAAAGTCTCATCATTGAAACTTGCTGCTTTCATGTACCTTTTCCACTTCTACACAAACAAGTATCGTATCAGTTATAGGAAAATAGCCAAGACGATGAGTGGTGTGTATCCGTGCATCGACGAACCAATTTTCCAAATACATGTTTCCATTTCGTATTGCTCCAGTTCCATTCCCTTTAACCACCGATTTTTTTATACATAATCCGTCTACCAATCTTGAGCGATGGAAGATGAGCAGAATGATTGGTGGTCTGGTATTTTCTCTGACAAAGATAATGCTACCATCATACTCATCATACTGAATAATACACTTCATGTTTACCTTTCGTTTTCATCAACAGTAAATGACACATCAAATGGGAGTGCAAAAATAGCGCACAAAAAATTTATTTACTTCATTTCATTTCATACAAAGATATAGAATATAGACACAACAGATGATCCGGAAAAAGAATGAAATTGGACAGAATGCTCCAAAAACAAACACCTACCATACATGTAATGGTCTGTTTAAGAGAATTGCGAGCGTAATGTGCATAGATCTTGTTGAACGTGAAGAGATGGATGAAAAAGTAGTCTGGCTAAGGACACCATTGCTGAATTAATACTTTCTGTGTTTCTTCTCTCTTGGTACTTCCACAGCTCTACAAATAGGTGCAAGGCAAAAAATTCTCCGTGCCATTTCATTCCCTCAGCATTTTTACTCTTCTACTTTTACTCAAGTGAACCTATCTTTTTACTACGACGACGCTCTACGTTTCACTTCACCTCTTCTAACTTGTAATACCTGCTACTTTTCACTGTAGCATTTTTCTCGTTGTTTTTTCCAATGGATTAGAAATAGCTTGAACTTTTTCCCTTCGCATTTTCATTTCAGTCACGTTGACCAAGGTATTACTGTGTTCCACATTTGGAGAGGAGGTGGAAAGATTGCTTCTGAGTGAGCTACAGTGAGTCGACTGAAGTTTCTTGCGGGGTTCAACGTGTTCACTACGGGTCAAATTGTTTGAACCCGGAGTGAAGTACACAAAAAGTGACAAATGGGTCAGAAAGCTTGTTTAATGCGCTATCGAATGACG
>VYYJ01003576.1:0-16126 GCA_021029165.1 Cyphoderus albinus | reverse complement strand
GTTTTACAAATTTCTTGAGTAATTACAAAATTAATTGGTATTTGAACAGTGCTTCTATTTAATAGGTATTTGGGTTTAGCGCTAAACTTAATTTCAGCGTTAAAAATCATAGTGCGACAGTGAAATTTTCATAAGGAAATTTTATTTTTCTTCTTCATAAATAATCATTAAAGGTTTTCCGTTAATAAACAAGAGACAAATTTTCTGCTCAGTGGCAATTTTCTGTGCATAATTTGCCTATACTCAGATACACGTGTAGATTTTAAAATAAAATTCATTGTGTCAGCATTAATTTTTGTAAGACAATTTGTACAAAAAGTGGTTAATCTTCTATCACCAATCAACTTGCAGACATATGTGACATCCAGATTACTCATTATGCCACGCGAATAATTACAGGAACTTTTAAGAATATTTACATAGAAAAACTAAATAAAAAACCGGCCGTCATTTACAATGTTGTCACCTTTAATGAAAAATTATGTGTATCATGTGCAATGGTTCTGTTCCTATTCACCAGTGACATGACCTTCACATTTAAGGTGCTTCACGATACCAACATTAATATTATAAAAATGTGGTACCTTACTTACACTGATGCAGCCACCATCGTTGAACTATCATCACCAGCTTGATTTGGCTAACGTTCTTCTGTGATACATTTGGTAAAATTAAAAATTCCCCTAAAGTGATGGTTAAGAGTAATCTACAAAATGGCACGGTTATCGCGATTATCTTGATTACATTTACCACGTAAAGGGGGTACTTAAGAGGAAGAGAGAATTTGGCTTAATAATTTTCACAAATGCTGATGACAATCGAAATCGTTATCAAAATTATCATTAAATTTTTCAAATAATTTGACATAAGAAAACTAGTTACGGTTCAACCTCTATAACTTGTATAATTTTGGCAGCTAAAACATTTTATAAAATATCTTAGCAGATATAGGTACTGCGATGACTGAAAATTGTATGTGTATTTTATATGGACAAAAGTCAAACTTTTCAACTTTTCTCGCAGCATTTCCTTCCACATGAAAAAAGGCAGTGAAAAAAGAAAATCTCTGATAGAACAAAGTCTCACTTGATTGCCCTTTGTTGAATCAAATAAATATTGCAGATATAAACCAACAAGGAAGAACAATTCAGTATTTTTCTTTACTGTACGCTGCTTAAACTGTGAACGTGCCAAAAAACCAAAGCGGGTTATTTGCGTATTGATTGGTTTTTAATTTCTTATTAAAAATATAAACGCAGGCTTGTACTTAAATTACTGGTAATGAATGACCAGATCCCTATAATTAATTTCTAATAGTACTGTAAAGAGCATCGAGAGGCATTTGACCTTGGTCATTATTAAATTGGAATTTTTATCTCCCAATTTATTACGTTGTCTATTTACTATTATTAAATACTCGTTCCTTCTTATTAATATTACATAAAAACAAAAGGCCTTTCTCTTTGACTGATTGGAAAATCATTTCGATTATGTAGGCTCCTTAAAAACAAAGTGTCTTTTAAAAAATTCTCAACTGACACAACTGTTGGTGCAGGCTGACTGGCACCCATCTTCCTTTTGTATCTGTCTGTACTAGCCACTTTGCTCGCCAAGCCATTAACTTATCAAAAAATAGTCGCATAATTTCCTTTTTACCAAACCAGTCACTACTTGGGCAGTTAGTCGCGTGCTGTGCAACAGGACTGTCCGGCAGAACTACTTTGCCTGTTATGCAGCACCAGCACGAATTTTTATTATTTCACATATTTCAAAACAAGTGTTACAACCGCGTGCTGCTCAAATTTTAAAAATCTATTACATTATTCATTTCGTCTTATTTTCATTTGCACATTTATTATGACGATGATCAGCGAATAAAATGTTTCATTGACATTTCCCTTTTTTGTTCGCATGAAAGTAAAAGTGAGATGCGAATGATGCGATGCATGCCTTTAGAAGAATGAAGTGGTTTGAGCTGCTATGTAATAAGGCATTATCTTAATGTCAAGGTACGTTCAAGTGCGTCACATTTTAATATTGAACACCGGTCCTCCTGTCATAAAATGATGAAAAAGAAAGAAAGATCTGTTTTGTCAATGCCTTCATAATTCCCATCATCACTTTTTAGTGAGTAAATGGCAGTTATACAGAAACATCGCACTTTGATACATTTTTTTCCTGTTGTGAGAATGACCATTTCGAAAAGTTAATCATGTGCAAAAGATACATAAAACAATACATAATTGGAAAGGAATGCAGTGCTAGAGAAGATAACCGTTGTTTAATGTTAGTGTTGGTCGTGGCGTGTCTGTGACATTTTGTTCGGCCTGCATGAATGTCACTCGTTTCGTGCTCTTTGTCACATTTTACGCTTTTCGTTGTCATTCACTCTTCACAAAAATAATATACTCATTTTATTTCTACTCAATCATTGCACATTGAATCGAATTGGTCAACTTACCTGATGCCAATTGTCATCTTCAAAATAAGGCTTTTACTTTTGTTTCTACTGTACTGAGCATTCATGTAAAAAATGAAAAACGGTTAAGAAAGAAACCTTTGTGCATGAACTGTTAAATAAACGAATAGTCGTGTAGTATTTATTTTAAGCACTTGAGTTTTTGTGTGTGAACGTTTTTATTTATTTATCTAGATTTAGCAGCAGTATACTAAAAGTTAATAATCCAAATGTCGAGTGTCGAGCGCCTGGCTATAGGGAACTAAAAGCAATAAATGACGCTATTAAATGAAGCAAAAGTAAATTTTACTTTGTGGAAAGGGACTGAGAGAATTGCACTTAATTTATTTCTCTGGCATCCCAACAGGGACCGTTAAATTGACAGTGTCACGTAATGATAGGAAGTTAATGATAGATTGAAAATGTCAGCGTGTCGAATGTCGAAATCTCACTCACCAAGAATCGCAAAAATAATTAGTGTACGCAGTGTGTGGTGACGCGCAGTGTTACATGAACGATTGTTTGATGCATTGGTACTGTGTGATCGCTGTTCTAGTCAAGTTAGAAATAATTGTGCTTTAGAGAAATTTTTGAAACCTAACGATTATTTTCCCATTTTGGCTTGAATAACCGGACTTTTTCTCATTCCTCTGTAGATATTATGCTGAAGAATGAGTGAGTGAGTCGATATATTTCGTTCCTTGGACCTTCAACCTTTTTACAAAAAAGATCTGTCAGAGTTTGGATGGCTATCGCTGGAAAGATAACTGACTTCTTGGATCTGCCTCCCCTTCTGCCTCCTCAAAGTGGCTTCCGAACTGAAACCTGTGGAAACCGATGACATTATCCAAGAACCCATCCTGACAGATCAGACAGACTTTTATTGTTCCTGCACTTTCATCCCACCGGCGTCTAGCCAGGAAGTCTTCCATTTCTAGTCTTTCATCTTTCCAAGTCATTTCCAATTCGAGGAAAACGGCTCCAAGTACAACCTTCAAAAAAAGGAGCACAAAGAGCAACGAGCATTTTACACTTTATTTTCTCAACTCGTCGGTGGTGTTCTTTGCGACACTATTGTTAACACCAGCATAACATGCGGTTTACCTCTGTTTTGACGCTAGTGGGAATTTTCAGTCTCTCACATTCATGGATTGTAGGGGGGCCAAAGAGAAGCGGTAAGAAAGTAGAATCTAGAAAATGGACTTTCTCCAAAACAATTTTATTATAATTTGACACATTTTCTCTTCTTGATTGACAGGTGCACCTGACCTAACAAGTTCGTACTTTTTTCCTCGATTATTCCCGCAAGTGTTCAGTGGAGCGCGGAGCTGTCCAGGAGGAGGATGCACGCTCGCCATTCTGTGCTGGTTGACAAGGACGGGATGCGGTAACTCGTACGATGAAATGTTAGCTGCCAAAATAAAACAGAAATTTTATACAATTTGTTCAAAAGTATCTTTTTGAATGCCGGGTTTCCTGATTCCACTGACGAAAAATCAGAACACGCGTTCAATAAGATCCTATCTTATACACTTTTATACTTTAATTGTTTAGGCAAACCTCCTCCACTTCGTATCTTTCTGCAACCCAGCAAGCACTGAGAAAAGAGGAAACATTTGATATCAATGATCTCTCTGTGTCTGACTATGATATTGGTAAAGAAAACCAAATGACTTCATTTAATTCTGGGATGTTCATTATCAGGTTCTTGATTTGTCATTTAAAATGAATTCGGCTGTAGAATGCGGTATCCAGAAAATGGGAGCACAGAAGAGAATCATTGGAGGAAATACGGCGTCATTTGGTGAGGCTTTAACAGTTTTACATTTTCAGCTTGATAATACTTTTTAACAAATAAATTGAAGCTAATTATTTTAATGGACGCTCTAGGTGAGCTTCCTTGGCAAGCACATATCCGAATTTCGGGGTTTCAATGTGGCGGAGTTTTACTAAACCACTACTACGTCGCCACCGCAGCTCACTGTGTCCATCGAGCAAAGCTCTCTGATATCACCATTTATCTGGGAGAGCATGACACAAAGGACACAGGTCGCTGGTTGGAACCACTGCCGGAAGAACGATTTGCCGTTGTAGAACGTATCATTCATCCACGATTTAAATACATGTTGACGCAACCAGACAGGTTTATTATAAAAACAATTTAAACAAAGAATCAAGAATTTTTATTTGTATAAACATTGGACATGTATTATTTTTCGTCTTCCATAGATTTGATGTAGCTTTATTAAGACTTCACAGACCAGTTCGTTTCAAAGCCAACATTATCCCAATTTGTTTACCTCAAGATGAAAAGAGTTATGAGGGAAGAGTGGGCGTTGTTGCAGGATGGGGTAAAACAGATACATCATTTGGTAAGTATGGAGTGAAATCATCGGTACAAAATATTGAGCAATTTTTGTAAAAATTATCATTTATTTTAACTGATTTGGTTGACATTATTATTAGGAAAAACGGGAACAAACGTTCTTGCAAAAAGTTCTGGTGCCCATTATCAACAACCATGAATGTCGAAGATGGCACCATCAAAAGCATATCCGAGTGGAGCTTCACGATGAAATGTTCTGCGCAGGTCACAGAAATGGAAGAATGGACGCTTGTCTGGGAGACAGCGGTGGACCTCTGGTAGTTCTGGATGATGGTCGATGGACACTGGCAGGAATTACTTCGGCAGGATTTGGTTGTGCAGTAGATCGGCAACCGGGAATTTACCATAAGGTTGCAACAACGGCGAGATGGATTAGAGCACAGATATCAGCGTAATATTTTATTTAAATGACGGTCAGAAAAAAAAGAAGAATTAAACGGACAAACAAAAAATATTTAATGGAGTGCTTGAAGAGCATTTCGTACTCAGGACTTTTGTGTTGATGAAAAGTATTCGGAACAATTTTTGTTCTTTGCTTCCAATACATTGCAAACGAGTAGAGTCAGATGTATTATTAAATATCAAAGAGTTGTAATAATTTATTTTTATAAACGCAAAACGCTAAATAATACTAACTATACGTTTTTAAAATTACGTATACCTGAAAGACGATGGTCTGCCGTAACATTACAAAATAGGTATTATTGCAGGATGCAAGATAATTTTAAGCTTATGTATGTAATCTAATGTTGTACTAAAGTTAAATATTTTTATACCGACAAATTCTTCCCGAACTTCTATGAATTAAGTTTATTTTGTTATATTTTATTCCATTTTTCCTTGTTTTGGATTTTGGTTTTTATTTCATCTTGTTTTCTTTTTTGTTACGTTTTGTGTTTTGTAGAATGATTGTTTCTGTTACTCTCTTACAATTCCCTTTAAAGCAGGTTTGTACAATAGGTTGTCGGTAATTAAATAGGTTGGTCGCATTTTATTTTGAACGTGAGTTAAAAACAATAAAACTAAGTAGATTAAAAATTATATATGTATATAATTTTACATTTTTATTTTCACAACTCAACCCTCATAGAATTTTGTATTATCGTGTCTGCCGTGAGCAGTGAAAAGCGTGGAAAGTATTTTAATCTGAAAGATTTTTTTTAAATATTAATTTTTCAACTTTCATGGTTTCACCCTCCTATCTAATTATGAAGTATCACTTACATTTACACAATAATAGGTCGTTTAATCTCAAATGACTTTGGCACTTCACACTAATCTGCTAATGAAAGTTAAAACTTTCTTTATTGTGGTTTGACATTCTCTTCATGTGGTCCCTTTTTAATAGTGTTACTCAATCCTTTATGTATCGCGGTGAAACTTTTTGACTTAATTGCATAATCAATGTAAAAAATCCCCGCTTCTCCTTATTTCCTTATGTGAATATTCGTTTTTAGAAATTAGGTGAAAAAATGCTCATTCAATATTGCAAAATCAATTTACAAGAATTTTATTTACAGAGCCATGCTGGGTGTGTGTTTGTGTTACTCATAGTTGTTTGAATTTTATTAAAATTTAATTCTTTCAAAAATAGAAATCGACAGTTTAAATAACATCTTCCAACGTTAATAACCCTTACACAACGCAATTTAAAATAAACTACAGTCCGATGGTTGAGAGAAGGAAATTAAATTGAATCTGTTTCTTCCTTTTGAAAAGGGTTTAGTTAAATGACGAGCTCGAGTTGCGTTTTCGTTTATTGCCACACATAACATCAATTTCAATGCAGCCATCTCAGCAGCGTCAATTTAACCATCACCATGAATTTAATTTCATCTTAGTAGCAGTCATTGCACCATTCTGAACTGACGCGACTTGTTGCCTTGCTCTGATATTCAAATTGAATGGAAGATTGAACTGAGACGGACTTGAAAGAGAGTATTTTGCATGAATAGAGCAGTACGACTCCACCATTGTGCAACTGTCAATATAACTAATGTCTCATGAATGAGGGCCACTCTATTGGTAGCCAAACTTTAATAAGGTGTTGATAATGATTTTATTTTCATTCCATTGCATCAATTGCTCGCATCACTCTATTAACAAAAAGCTCTAACTATAAACTCGTAATTAAATGTTTGCAGGCACTCGGATTTCTAAAACCATTTCAATTTCAATTTCAATCATCAATTTTTATCCTAAAAAGTCAGATTTGCCTTCAAAACGTTGAATAAATGTTATAAATTATAAAACGCAAATAAATCGTCTTTTTCATGCGTCTTCGCTTACCTACCTTAATAAAGAAGAAAAGGAGAATTTTCTCCTTTTTACCTTGTTAGCTGCTCTTCATGTTTAAATACTGATTCATGATGAATGGTGATGATACTGAGAGAAGGTGAGGTGAGATGATAATAAATAACATTGACAAACAAACAAAAAAGCTGCATATTCATGCATCACGTTTTTTTGCACAAAAAGGGGAAAATTGTGACTTAACTCCAATTAAAATTACGCGATAAACTCTTACGTATTAAATGAGTTGGCTGATCATATGCAACTTTTCGCATCAATTGCTGAATGCTTGATTTTGAAGAGAAATTTCCTTTTTCTTTATTCTTACACTTTTTTTAACTTCTCGAATGAGTAGATTTTTCTGCAAAAAGAAGGAAAAATAATCAACAAAAATAAGTCGCTGGGTTTAACTATTCAGTAAAAATGGACGTGGCGGAACGTAAACAGTGTGGTTTAGTTTTGCGGTTTGTACATTTGATCTGAGAAAAATTTGTTTCTCGATTACTTAATCTTATTTCCGCAAATTTAAAACAAATTTTTACAAACATTAGACTATGCAACTTTTCGCATCAATTGCTGAATGCTTGATTTTGAAGAGAAATTTCCTTTTTCTTTATTCTTACACTTTTTTTAACTTCTCGAATGAGTAGATTTTTCTGCAAAAAAGAAGGAAAAATAATCAACGAAAATAAGTCGCTGGGTTTAACTATTCAGTAAAAATGGACGTGGCGGAACGTAAACAGTGTGGTTCAGTTTTGCGGTTTGTACATTTGATCTGAGAAAAATTTGTTTCTCGATTACTTAATCTTATTTCCGCAAATTTAAAACAAATTTTTACAAACATTAGACTAATCTTAAATGACGACATCATAACCACAAGTCAAACATGTTACGTCGAAAGTGGAAGCGGTGCCATTTCTCATTTGTTCAAACGCTAGCAATTTGTTTTTTTTATTTTCAAAAGTGTGCTGCAACCAACAGTAATTTAACCTCTTCTAGTCACCAGTTTTATATGTACAGTGATGACGATGTCGGCGGCGACATGGGTATTATTAGTGAAGAAAACTCATCAAGAGATTTTTATTTTGACGATTTTTCAACCTCTTTTAGTGCCAATACTAGGTCATTTCCTACTTTACTTGATCATAAAGAGCATCATCATGACCGTGCCTTTAACTCTGTGAAGAACAAAGAATTTCCGGTGGACGAAGTGGGTGATGAGGAAAAGAGTTCCTCCTTGTTGACGACCAACAAAAGTGAAACTTTTTCATTGAAAACATCGTCAATCTCATCTCCATTTGTAACGACTACTTCACCGTTACCAATTTTAGGGAAGAGATCAGATGAGAAAATAACAATTTCTCACGAGCATCCTCATTCGTCGCGCATTTTTAATAATCATCACCGTGAATTAATTGGACCATTGCCACCCCCGCCCATTCCACCTACGTTATTGGATGGCAAAAATGGTGTGAGGATTGCTCCCACTGTGATCGTGAAGGAATTAGTGCGTGGAAAACCGTCACCGGTGAGATCAGCCCTGGTTGTGCCAGATTTAAGAGCAACTGGGCCTCCACCGCCGCCGCCACCTCCTCCGACACATTCTCTCACTGTATCTGCCAGTGGTGCTAAAGTGCAAAAATTAACGAACGGAGGAAAAGCCTTTAAGGGCAGGGGTGGTCATCCTCAAAAAAATTATAAAGGAAAGCCAAAAGTGCCTGGATTTGATTTGTTTGACTACAGAAGACGCCAATACGGTAAGACCATTTTATATACATATTTCATTTCTTTAAACTTACATTCTCCATGCTAAGGGTCAAACCAGAGCTGATGGGTCGGTTAGAAAATCAACATAATAAAATAGAAACTTTGTGCCGCGTCCAAAGTAAATAGAGTAAAATTTTCACTATTCTTTGCTGAAGTCAGAGAAACCAACATTGCGGGTGAGTATCTTTATAATCATAACTGTTTCAATGATCTTTGTGTCATGTACCTATGTTGTTCCTTTCTTCAGCCTTAATTGATAATACTCATTACTCAAGTAAGTGACTTCATCCTTTTCCTCTCATCCCAAACCTTTTCGCCTTTCTCTTTCATTCTATTCAATATCTTCAGTGAACATCATATCATAAATATTATTAGTCGCTGCGGTGCAGGTCATTCATTTATTATTTAACTTTTAGTTCAACTCCTCAGGTGTGTAACAATTTCATTTGTTTCATTTCCCAGCGGCGCTGGTTCAATCTTCCCTTTTGTTTGTGAGTAGTGAATGCAGAATAGATAATGATAATACACATCTCATAATCTCATCAATTTTTGTTTCACCTTTCAAAGGGTTAGCAAGCAGTAGGAACAAAATTCCACAAGGATAGAATAATAGTGTTGAAAGATTGTTAGAATACGTAGCATAGGTTAAAAAGTGGAGATGTATTTAATTTGCATATTTCATCTGCACTTGTACGCGTCCTGCCTACCTACATAATGTACATGATAATGACCGTGATCATCATTGTCATCATCTCATTCCTAATTTCAGATACGCATTAATTTTCTTTTTTGGTGGGGCACTACCGATAAAAGAGACGAACAAACTAAACGTACATACTTAAACTCTATTCTCGAGTATTTCTCTTCTCTTTCTTCAGCAAAACGGAACGGATTGTTATTGCTCCTGTTTCTCTTCTAGTGCGTGTGAGCGAGTGAGTCAAAACCAACGAAGACAAGAAGGTTCCCTTCATGATGCAAGTTTGCAGCACTGAAACTGAAATACGATCACGAAGAGATGATGTATTTACAGAAAGAATCCATTTCTCATTTCAGGTCTACTGATCACAACCAATCCGTGTTGACTTAACCAGAGCAGCAGTAGCAAAAGTAGGGATTTAAAAGTAGAAAGAAAGAAAAAAGTATCTCAAGCATTTCAACAACAAACGCACCACCACGCAACTTCTTATGGGTTGAAAACCACCTGAAATGAAGACTTGAAGAAATCCAAGTGTGCATTGAAACTTTCCTGCCTTCTTCTGTGACTTTTCAGATTTTTCATTGTTCTTGAAAGAAAACTTGTGTTTCGTGGAACACAAAACAAAACTATATCACTTGTGGTTAAATAAGTCTGTAAACTGCTTAGTGTTCACATTAGCATCCCCTCCATTACAACATTTAGAAGTTTTTTAAGAGTCGACAAATGAATTCAGAACTTGCATGCTGCAAACAAAGACAAGACTTTCTTGAAGCCCTCAGAATAGAAAAAAAGCCACTTGATAAATATTATTCTCTTTTTATGCTTCATGCCCCTTTAATACATTGCTCCACGACAGAACAGGAGCAGAATTGCCTGTCATATTTATTATTATTATTCCCTTGCATGCCTGGCTTCCTCCCCTGAGCTCATTTCCCATTTCGAATCACACTAATCATCATTCAAGTTTGCATGAAACAAACCCTAATTCTGAATCAAAATCAGCCCTTTATTTCTTGCTATCATCATCGTCGTCATCATCACATCGCTATTTATCATTCGTCACCACCTCATCAGTAGTAAATAAACACTGACAAATGAATTCAGAAAATGGTTAAATACACCAAGAAATAGAATTATGTGATATTTGCATTTATTCCATTAACACGTAAACAATTTCTACATTTAAAGCTTCTTCAAACCCTATGAGGTTAAAATCCATTCTTGAAGCTCTTTATAGCATCTTTGCTGTATGAAACAAGCAGAAACTCACCTAGGATTCTACGGATCCCTTTAATTGACACCTTCAATTCTTGCTATCATCATCGTCGTCATCATCACATCGCTATTTATCATTCGTCACCACCTCATCAGTAGTAAATAAACACTGACTGAAATGAATTCAGAAAATGGTTAAATACACCAAGAAATAGAATTACGTGATATTTGCATTTATTCCATTAACACGTAAACAATTTCAACATTTAAAGCTTCTTCAAATACTATGAGGTTAAAATCCATTCTTGAAGCTCTTTATAGCATCTTTGCTGTATGAAACAAGCAGAAACTCAACTAGAATTCTACGGATCCCTTTAATTGACACCTTCAATCTTGATTCGTATCGTACCAGAAAAATCTTACCGAGCCCTACGATATGAACACGGCTTTGTTTGTGCAAAAGGGTTTATCATCCCTTCACGAGATTCTTCAATACAAGCAACTATGCATCTCGTAATTTCATTTTGTGTATTTTTAGCCACGAAATGACTCTCTCTGTGACAAAGATTTAGCTAGTTCAAGATATACTACAGAGGTGTCCATAAATAATGTTAAACCCAAAACCTACCTGCATGAAGCAGTGAAGTGATATTGGTGGTATTTAAACCGGTCGTTTCTTCAGAAGCAGGCGGGCTAACTTTAACATTGTTAGTTTAATTTAAGTAAAAGGGCTTCCATTATGTGTCTTTTTCATCATGTAATATGACAGAATATTATACAAAAGTTATTATGAATGAGTATTGTTATGAGCATTGTTATTGAAATAGTATTCTCTTTCTAACAATAACAACGTTAAGCGAGACAGAGACGTACATACGTCTGTACGTGAATATGATGACATCTGAAAGGGTAAAAGATTTAGAAAATAGTTTTACAAAATCTATCGCTATTTAGGACACTTGCTCTCTTGACTTTGTGACTTCTCTCCGCTGTTGTGTTTAAACCCAACTTCAACTTTGGCATCTCTAAGTTATTACTTTCATAGTTTCAGACTGACGATTCCGCGCTGCTGTCTGCTTTGTATTGTAAATTTTTTCGCCACCAAAATGTTCCACCATCGCCTTTATCATTGTGCACATATTACTATTAACAGACAATAATTTTCAATTCTTTTAGTTTCTGTACCTTCTACACAGTAGCACGAAAAGTTATCCGTCACCGTGAGCCATATCGCCAAGCTTATCAGACAGTGTTCAGCAAAACGGCAAAGAGCACTGTTTCAGTTTCATACTGCAGAAACGCTTTTGTCATTAAGGATCAAATATTTTACCTCAGCTCCTGTGATTCATTTTTCTTTTCTAAAAACAAACATTTACTAAAGAGTTCTTTTTAAAATGGCAGGGGTAATTAACAGTGTTGTTATAAATATTGATATTTTCAATAGAAATTAATTGTAATAGTAAACCAAGTGAAACGTTTTTCTTCCTCACTTCCTCTCCCTTCCTTTTCCCTTTTTAAATTTATTCCAAACTTTTTTTTCTGTACTTTTAAAAAAATCCTTATTTTCTAAAGCTACAAATGTGTAACTGATTATAATCGCTAACATTTTTGGTTAGGGATTAACAGTCACATTCTTTTCAAATAATACCTGTTTAAAGTGAGTGCGAGCATTACACACGTAACACGTAACAATGTGTAAATGATCGTCCCTGAAATTACTTTCTGTGCCAAGTGGAATAATATTTTTGGAAAGGGAAAATAGGAAGTAAATCATTGAACAACTGTAAATTGGCTCAAATTTATTCATGACCATCAGCGTGAATGGAGTCTACAATCATTAAAACCTTTATCTTTGTAGCTGTATGATCCTGGCTGGTCCTTTCCTTTCCCAAGCAAGATTTTTTTTCTGAAATGTTTGCAAACAGCCATTAGGTAAATTGCTAGTGTTTAATATCCAAATCTGAACATGCTCATGTGCGTGATTAAAAAGAGAACGATTATATAAATCAAATGTGTATATGTATTTTTATCTTCTGAATTTCGAGTCTGTTCTGAAAAGTCAAAATTTAGTATGATTTTTTGTTTGCTTGGGTGCAATACACCTTGAATGAAACTAGAAAAGTGATGTCTCATCATTTAGTAGTAATTCTTTATCCTTGTCACTTGACAATTACAAACATGGACGAACAGGGAAGTGATTCGTAGCATCTGACCCATTATCATTTTAATACCTGCGGGTTTCAGAGATTAAGCTGAACAAAAAACTTTGTTTCGGATTTTTACTATTTTTACCCTGATTGATCTCCTTTATTTGTGTCATTGTTGTATAAGGAAGCCCTCGAAGCAACGAATGTGTGATTTTCACTAAAGATTACGTCTGCGGGAACATAGCCAACATTCATTATCTTAGTGCGGCAGTAATAACGATGCATTGTGTTTTCACGTAAACCGTAATGCAAATTACATCAACAACAAAACTAGTAACTAGCAGCAAACAATGATAGATTCTTGTCCGTGTTGCCACATTTTGGTATTCTTGCGTGTGTGCTCACATGAGAAACTCTTCCACCTGCATCCGACAACAAGACAACTGAACCACATTTTTATAACTCTTTTTTTAGTAGATTTCAACTTTTAAGCGTTTTTCTCCGTTTCTTTGTGATGGCCATTGGTCCATGCATCGTTATGTTGATGTCTTCTCTCTATCTCTCTCCTTACCCTTTTAAAAACCTGTGAACACCCTGAAGCAACAAAGTAACTAACGTGAGGTCCATAACACTGACAAATGCACCAAGTACCAGCAACAAAAGCATTTTTAGTGCAGTGCAGTAGCCGAAAAGTCACTTCCGGAGACTCTTTTTTTACTGCTTTATTGACGACGAGGATGCTGAGGGAGGAGGATGAGCACAATTCAGTTTTGTTTGTTGATTTCTGTGGCTTTTCGTAATTTACCATTTTGTGTTTCTATTCAAAACATCCTGAGTGAGTGACTGGCAGAAGCGTTAGAGAAAGATTGGAGATCGTTCATCTTTGTTGGCTTGTAGCAGGTTTTTGCGCATTGTAACCTGTGTAACTTTTACAAACTTGGGTGTGTGTGTGTTTCCTATTTTGCCCTCGGTTTTTATACTGATGATGACAAAGACTGACAATTGTGACTAGTGTGTGGTTATGTGGTACTTTTATTGTTGCAATACCATGTATATGGAGTAGTACAAGCGTCATCCACTAAATGAGCAAATAGCTCTTTCCGTCGTAACCGTAACCCTCGTAGTTGGCGGTGATGGGAGTATGCAAATTATCACATAGTCATTAGTAGTACCCGACGTGTTAATGTCCTGTTGAGTTTTGTGTGTCTGCGGAAGATGAAAGGTTCAGATAGTGGCAATCATTACTCATGATCAATTTGATACAAGATCTCTGCGAATTTGAAGGTCAGGGTAAATTATCGAGGAATAAGTTGATAAATCTATCATGACATTAATCTAGTGGCAGTGGCTCTTCAGTCAAAGCAGTTTCACTTTTAATCTCGTCTAGCCTAAATTTAAAACGAAATTCTGTAACATTTTTATTTTTTTATTTCCAATATGAAGTTATTGCTAGCAGAAAAAAAGTTCTTGTCTTTATCAATTTAATCAGGAATCTGACCCTAATTTAACGAACTTAACTTTTGGGCCTTTTAATCGCGGAATGAGAATGAAATCCAGAAGGCCGTTTAGGAAAAAAGGTTTGCAGTCCTTTATTCCAATTTCACTGTCCCTTTGTGGTGGGCAGAGTGAAACGCTTCTCGTGCTTCTAGGAGCTATAGCACTGGTTCAGATTCCCGTAGCCGGGATAAATGTGCCTTATAACAGAAGTGGAAGTGACAGCAAGAGCCAAAGTCCGGATCGAACGGATCCAGACTTCAGTTACAGCTATGTACTTAATCATGATGTGAGATATAGAAAACCGAAATATTTTAGTAATGTATCTCCAATTAACATTGATAAGAGCGACAATGTAGGCAGTGGAAGTGGTGACAGTGTAAATAGTAGAAATTCTTCTAACAGTTTTAATTATAATAATCCAACGAGTAATCTTAAAGGAGACGGAAGCACCACTGCGGTTGCATTGGTTTCACCGAGTTCTCTTTCAAGAAATCGGCAACCGGTTTTCTCCTCTTCATCTCCTTCGTCAAACTTGGAGCACGCTTCTGGATTGAGAGATGAAAGGTAAACAGTAATGCATTATTGTCACATATCATCTTGCATAGCTTTGCTTGCATCCATTCACCCATAACCTAATTCATTTTCATGCAGACATCACCACATGCAGAAATGAAGATATAGAAGCATTGTATATAAAAAAAATAACCTTGCATTCTTTTCAGACTTAATTTCATCAATCACCCGGTCGCATCATATCGACCAATCTCTGTCAGTAGCAACCACCGAGACCGCATCTATGACCTTTCCACTAGCCCAGGAGGAAGTGGAGGGGCCGTAATGACACCGGGTTATAACCGCTTTGGGTTTGCCACTGGCCCCAGTTCAGACTTTCGAAAAGGTTCATCTTCTGCCTCGATATTTTCGACAAGAAGCGGCAGCAGCAGCATGGTTCAGAAATATGACAGAAATAGAAAAGGCTACGATCGAGGTGTGAATAATGATGGTTTATACAGACCGTTCGTTCTGAAAGGCGCGACAGGCTTGTATAATAGTAAAAACCGAGATAGATACAGCGGAAGCCGGTATGGAACCACAGCTTCGGGTGGTAGCAACAGCGAGAGTAATTACAGGCCAAGACCATTTGCTTATGAAGGTCTTTTAGGCAGCAGCAGTAGCGGGAATAATAACAATGACAGAAAAGGCATGACTTTGAGTCAAATGCTTGACATGAGCTCGACAAACGGTGACAATTTAGATTTGCAACATAAAATGCAAATTCAAGAACTTTTGTACTCCAACTCAACCAGAGCGAATGAAGATGCGAGGCAGCTGCCAGGTTTGTGTGATAATGATAATGATAGCGGAGCAAAGTGGGAACACAATTTTCTTAACCGACCCTTCAATTTTCTTGTCTAAATTTGTTTAATGTCTCAATAAATAACTCAGTTTATTTTCAGTTTAATAATCTATCTAACGGGGATTTTTTTATGTGAAATAAAATTGTACAGTGATTCCACAAAATTGCTGGCATGCTGGGAGAATGTACGGATGCACACTGAGCGTCTCCTGTGTTCTTCAAGGATCCAAGCCGCTGGATCTGTGTAATGGAGGCATGATTTGGGTAATATGCAAAATTATCTCAACTTGAATGTGTAACAGAACATGCA
>VYYJ01003575.1:0-16127 GCA_021029165.1 Cyphoderus albinus | reverse complement strand
TTTACGTGACAACCATTAACAAAAAATAAATAATACTAAATAAATACTCTCCATTCATTAAAAAAGACGGGTGACAGATAGATACATACATACACAGATCTCTGCTCTAACTTACTACATTAGATAGTCGGATACATCATATAGATATATCGGGGGGGGGCATTAATAATTGCATATCCATTTTAAATGAGATATAAATATTTAACACATCACCATCTGAAACTTTCAAGGTGAAGACGACGACAAATGGATAAAAGAAAAATGTAGTAAATATAAATAAACAAAAGATTTTTTTTTTGTATTAAAAATTTAAATATGCGCAACAGGGCAGCACACTTAAACCAGAACAGGCAAATAACGATTGGGTGGTCTTTCTTAAATGCCTTGCTGTCTTTGTGCGTGTCCTCACTCGTCTCAAATTCGAATTTGCATTTTTCTTTGTCACTCGGCACTCTTTTAATATTAACCGCTTTACAAAATGTCTTTTGTAAAAGTTCGAAGCGATGATGATGATGATGACGACGACGCGACGCCGTCTACTCGGATGTCTTTTTTTTAGGCGGGCGCGTCGCGCAGTGACTCGAGTCATTGCAGTTCTGCTATGGCACTGTGCTAATGCCAACCAACAACCAAAGACAGACAAAGAAAGAAGGAGAGAGAGACTCAGTCTTCCTTCAGTTATCTCGTTAAGTGTTAAAGGTCGAATAATATTTCTAATAGAATTGAAATCGTCCTCTCTGCTGGTTTTACGTTTTTTCATTCTCCTCATCTTTCAGATTTGCTATGAATCCGTTGTTCTTCACTCTAATTTTTAAGTTAAATCGTCGTGGGTGCATTAATAGAGTGATTCAACTAATTAAAATTAAGGTGGGTGGAGACTGGAGAGTTGATCTGTTGAACTTTTAGTTAGTTTTTTAACGTTTTAACAGTGAAGTGGTTTTAATTACACACAAATCTATCCAGATTTTATTGCGAGTTTTGTGATTTACAACCTAGATTTAATTTACGGTAGTAATTATCCGTTACAGCGGTTATCCGTGAAAGTAATTTTTTTTTCAAAATCAAAATAGTTCGTCGATGTCTTCGTCGCCCTCTTTTATCGGATCTTACGCCGAGAATGACGGAGAGAAAAAAGGTCTTCAAGGAGGAGGAGGAGGAGCAACAAGTGCGTGGGCCAGCGTCACTAGTATCAGCTTCATCTTCGAATGACTCTGGAAATTGGTCATTGCTGACGGTGGTCGTCCCTAGATCAGCAGCGGAGAAGGCTCATCCTCCAATCCCAAGGAGAACCTATCTACAGATTAAGCCGATCCTGAAGAGGAGGACCGCACTGCAGGTATACATAAAAATTAAAATTTCATCAACTTAAAACAAAAAACTAAAAAAAAACTTAAAACTAATTGGACTTTGAAACATATCATTTATTGTTACTTCGAAAACTCTATCGTTCGTTCCGCGGTTTCACTTCTTCTCGTAACGTTTTGCCAATGTGTGTGTGTGTTTCGCGTCACATAATTTAAGAACACTCCCAGTGACATTTTCGATCGTAAAAGTTCTGATCCAGTACGAAAATGTGAAATCAAACATACTGAAGTCACTGCTGATATAACTTTCCTTTATCAATTCACTCCTTCATCTGAGTTGGTCAGACGTTCAACATAGAAAAAAAATTTTTTTTTTACTTTTTCTAATTTGCCATCCAGGTTCTCAGCGTTTTAATAAAATAATCCGTCTGATACAGTTAATGAATGAATAAAGAAAATTTAATAATAACTTTAAGAAATTCAGGGAGGGAAAATACACTCCCACAGAGAGATAAGTAAGATTTAGAATTTAAAAGCCGCCGCTCTGAATCCGCTCCCAAGCTCTTTCAGAGTTTTATTATTGTGTTCTACTATTACTTGATGCAATTGCTAAACGTTTACATTCGTGATTTTAGTGAACAATTCGGTTTTTGATTATTATTTTTTAAAATTACTAGTGTCCATTTCATTGTAAAAGCCTTAATGAAGTTGATTAATTAATTAATTAATTAATTAATTAATCAAGTCTATAGAACTCGAATGAACTTTGAAAGATAGGTGTTTTTCAAAATTTTAAAATCTTCTATCCAAATTAACTATTTTATTTCACTTGTTCGCTTTTTTTAATACAGGACAGTATACGAGTGTATAAAGTACCTAAATTTTTTACTCAAAATTGATGTCCCCCCTTAAGTAAACCAAGTGGTGTCATCGTTTTGAATACATATGTATAAGAATAATACAGAGTCAGATCAACCAAAATCCTGCCAACCTTTATGACATTTTGTAATAATAAAAATACATGTACATACATAAAATAATTAAATGCGCTTATTATTATTATGCCAAATAAACCAAACAAACTCATCCTCTTTAAATTGTTGTTTTGTTTTTTTCACAAATGTTTCATTTATTGTTATTAATTTTTTTCCCCCGTTGTTTCTTCATCATCACCTCCACATTCCAACAAAACATCTCTAAAACGCGCTATAAAAAATCTTAACAATCAATCAATCAAAATCCCCCTCTCATTGGCAACAAAGAATTTTATTATTATTATTATTATTATTATTGTTTTTGTTCACAATAAAGATCACATCACATCATGAATCAGTATATAATATGTGTTTAACAATTAAAAATAATAATTAACAATAACAAGAAGAGAATAATAAACCTGTTAATAGAATAAAACAACCAACCCTCATCGTCATCATCATCATCATCACTCAATCTCGCTTATTTTTATCGTTCATAAACAAAACAGAAAACAAAAAACAAATCGTCATCACTCGTCATATCAGTCTCCAAAACAGAAAAAAAATAAAATCTTTTTCAATTTTATACTAAAAAAATCAAAAGATTAATTAATTAACATTCGATGAATCTCATCATCCCATCATGCATTAACTCCATGAATCGCGAATTTTTGAAATATAAATTTTAAATTTAAATATATATATAAAATCGATTGTTTTTTTCTATATATTTTATCAGTCCACAAAAAATACGACGTTTCCTCTGTACACCATCATCATCTCTGTAAATTATTAACAACACCGCATATTATGTTTAATAATAATTATTATTATTATATTTCTTCGTTCGTTTCCATACACAACAATCAAATAATAATAAAACGAACGCGGTCATGTTCATGTCATATAACAAACACAAAAAAATCAATTTTTATATATCTCTCTTGTCTCTTACTCTCTCCAGTTATCACAGTTAGTAAAAAAAAACACGTTATTATAAATTTTACTAATTTAAATTGTTAAAAATCGACAAATCGAATTTTCATTTCAGAAAGAGAAGAAGAGAGAGAAAAACCTTTTTTGTTTAAGCTCTAAAAATTTATTTTATTCATAATAATTTAAATATTATTTATTTATTATTAATTTTATTTATTATTATTTAGTTAATAGAAAGCGTTCGTAGTAGTGGTTTCTATAATAATAATAATAATTAAATCTGTTGTGTACCTAAGCAACTATTTAAGATAATCTTGTATATTTTAATTATGTATGCAGTTTAATTTAGTCAACAATTAAACATTCGGACGGATTTCGCGTTTTTCAAATTCCGTAAACGGAATTGATTGTGTGATAGTATTTTGATTCTCTCTCTCAATCAGTCGTCGTTTACTAATCACCATAGTGACGATGACACACGAAGAAAAAAGGCACGGTCTACTAAGAATACTTGCGGTATAAAAAAAAAAGCTTCAGAGTCGCGTAACAGCAACGAGTAACCATGGCACGAGTAAGAGAAGGCACAATGGCGATGACGTGCAGCTCGAGCTAATTCCAACTGGTGGGCGTCCACTGCTACCGCCACTCCCACTATTGCTGTTGCTACTGCTAGTATCACCCTCCACGGTGGTCCTCCCACCACCACCGCCCAGTCCATTATCAAACAGGTTATCTCCGTCATTGTCATGGTAACCACCGTCTCCTGACCCGGATCCCTCGATCCCTCCTCCCACGAGATCTTCATCATCCGTGTCAATGTGTGGACCATACCCGCTGTTCGAGTACTCGAGGTCCTCGTCGTCACTTTCAAAGTTGCCATCGTGATCGTGACCACCGGAGCCCTCGCTGTGGATCAGGTCGTGGGGAGGGTAAGGGTAGGGGTCCTCCATCGATGAGAACGGAAGCGCGTGGTGCTGGTGGGTGGACCGAGTCGACGGCGGAGTCGTTGGCCAATACTTTTCGAGTGACTGTTGTGATCAAAACAGAATTTATTTATTTATTTATAAAAATCTCAATAGCAACGGTAGAAATAAAAATTAGGTAGCAAACGGTTTTTCCCCTCACCTTCCTGACTTGCACGAGTTTATTCCTGAAAGCATCGAGCATGCCGATAACCTCGGGGCTGACTTTGTTACCCCCACCGGGCGTCCCCCTGAAACCGGCTCGCCAAGCGATCACGGGGACGTCGTATCTTGGAGCGATCCTCTCTCCGTTCCAGCACCCGTTACTAGGGAGATCCTCGCACGCCCGCACACTCTTGTAGTCGTTTATCCACCAACTTATTGGCTCGCGCCAGTCGTTCAGGTCATTCACCAGAGACTGCAGGATACTCGTGTCCTTTTCAAAGGAAAAAAAACTTATTTTAAACTCATTTCAAACCAAAGTTAAATCAGGCGAAAAATCTGTTGTTATAAAAATCTCAATTTAAAAAAAAACGAACCTGCTCTGCTGCACTGGTCGTCATGACGAGCCTGACTGCGGTCCTCACCGAGTTGACGGCGTGTTTCCAAGGCGCCTCGATGAACTCCCCGAGTGGGAACTTGAGACACTCGATCACAGTGTTTTGGCACAGAGACTTGCAGGTTTTCGCGGGTGGCAGCGACTTTAATAAGAAGAAGAAGAAAAATTTAGAAAAACTTTCGAGAATAATTTCCCCATGGTAACGGGATATAAAAAAAACTCTTGAAATATATCTATAGATAAGGACTCACCCTCCTCCCCGCCTCGCACGCCCCACACACATGGTTTTGGACGACCCTGTTGAGGCACTCAGCAGTGAACACATTTGACTTGAGTAGAAACGCCGGATCCCAGAACTTGAGCCCCCACTCCCGGAGAACGCCCATCCCATCGATCGTCGCGTTCCAGAGAGCCTCGCTCGAGTTGTTGCTGCGAGTTGAGTGGGGTCGGTACTCTGCCATCACCGGGAGGTGCATCTCCACGCTTGACCGGAACGCCGCCAACTCGGGCGTGTTGTTGAACGACGTGCGGACGAGATCCGATGATGACGAGGGGGAGAGCAGCAAAGGGATTAACGAACGGGGGCAGCACGATGTTGACGTCGAGTTCGTTGATGTTGTTGTGCCCGGGGTAGCCGTGCTGCTGCTGCTTCCGAGTCGGCTACTGCTACACAGGCTTTCTGATGAGTTGGGGTCTGCAATTTTAATAAAAAGAGAATTTTTTTTTCACATATTTGCAACAGGTAATAGTTACCTACGTGATTATTTTTTTGTTGTTGAAAAATAAAACATTTGTACAAGAAAAATGTATTCCTTAAAAATATCCACTTTTTCGTTTAAAAACTCTATCGCATCTCCATTGGAAACCTGATCTATGTGTGTAGGTGAATGACTGTGTGAGAGCTGATTTTCCTAGTGCAATTTTTTCTTCTTTGCATGTGTTGTTAATAAGAAAATGCACTAAAATACCGAGAAACGCTTTTAGCACTAATACCAGTTTTTAAAAAGTGCATTTTTTTTTCTTGGAAAACGCCACGGTCCAGTGCAGTAGTGAGTGCATCATCATCATCATCACACGTCTGTGCATCTTTCTAACACAAAAATTGATTTCTTCGTTCGGCGTTTGACGTGGCGGATTACAGCGATTTATTTTTTTTTTTGCATAATATCAGCTATATGTCAGTCAGCCGACTGCTTTATAGTACCTTTACCATGATGATGTGGTTTTTGTTGCTCGTGTGGCTATAAACGCAGGCGCGGCGATATTTTTTTTTTCGCATATACTACATACTACAAAAACCGCGCACACGACCCCGGGTGAGTAATGGTGGACAAAGGAAGAAAAATAGAGAGTGGGGTTGGTTTTCCCTCCCCCAGAGTTTTTACCATTTTATTTATTGACGAGTACGCGAAGCCAACGCTGAGCGTTGGTAGTTAAGGTGATTTCTAAAAAAAAAACTCAAAACAATGAGCAACTTCATGGCCAGTGGCCACCTGACCTGTCAAAGCTTGTAGTAAAAAAAATTTACGTGACAACAATTGATAAACAGTAAACAATTTTCATTGATTAAAAATTTTGGGTTCCTTCCCTTGCTTGCTTGCTTGCTTGCTTTTTCCCCTTACTTGAATATCAAGGGATTTACAAGAAAAGGCCACCCGGCCAGTAAAATCTGTCTCTTCTTAACAAATAGAAATTGAATTGGATAATATATTTGATGTATGTATGATATCGAGACGATGAGACCTTTTATATTTTCGTGGGCATTAATGCTATGGCGGCAGATTCTGTTCATCATGCATAATATGCTCAACATGAAGAATGAACACCAAAAAAGATGGACTACGATTACGATGATTCAAATTTTTTTGGAAACGATCGCTGCTTGGAAAAGTAATAACCGGAAGTAGGAGGGCTTATAACATTTCGGTGCAGATAATAAAACAAAAATCTCGAATATTATTACAACACCAAAAACAAGTTTGCTTATCATATACCGTCAGGTTATTAAATCGCCGGACATTAGGTGTTTGTAACCAAAAATTTGTAACCAAAAGGCCTAATGTCTGGCGATTTAAAAACCTGACGGTATATGTTGCAACTTTGAATACATTTTTCTTTGGTTATCTCCGAACCAACCCCGAAATCGTCATTATCATCGACATTTTTTTTGTATGATCGTAGACCGTGCTATCAGTTATTTTAATATATGAATATTAATTTTATTATTTTAATATGATAAGCAAAGAAAGAAAGAGAGAGAGAGAGAGAGAGAGAGAGAGAGAGAGATATTGGAACTTTATTCTAGCAGCGACGAGAGAGACGGAGAGAGAGGATATAAAATATATTTCGTAGTAGTAGTAAAATTGTGCGTAAATGTCCTTATTTGTATACGTACAGTGCCTCTACCTCTCTCTCTGTGAATTATCCCGTCTAAAAATAAATCAAAAACCCGGACGACTAAATATAATGTCCCTTATGTCCCCATCATAAAACTTTTACAACACAACACTTAAAAGAAAAAAGGCAAAAAAAATTTTTTTGAAAGAAATTCTCAAAAATCCTTAAGAAGTTCTTCTTAAGAAAAAAAATTTTGTATTTACCATAATATTATGGAAAATGAGAGCATTATTTTTATTATTATCTGTCACCACTCACTCGATCACTACCTGTTTTCATATTATGCCTCTCTCTCTCTTTCTGTTAACGTTTTCCTACCTGTTCAATATCATGAATGTTCTTGCCGTCCATCGTGTCCATCATACTAAAGCTTTTGACGATAATAATAATGTAATAAACCTTTTTCCCTGAAAAATTTTTTTTTTTGTCTTTAAACACTAAAGTCCCCCCAATATATATATTAAGTACATTATAGTTACAATATATGATACCTTTATTATGATGCTTTAAAACGAGAAAATCAATTGCTCTTATATATACAGACACCCTGTATATTATGTTTCTTCAGGTACTATGTATATAATACACGGTGGTGTTGTGATCCCTTATTTTATTTCTCTCAATCGCGTAGTTACTTGTTTTAGTTTTTATTTTAGCAAAGCCGTTTTTGACAAGATTTTAAGTCAGAGCAGAGAGAGAGAGAGACGAATTTAAGAGGGTTTTATTTAAGCCGTCATCACCATCATCATCATCGTATGTATCTCTCAACTCAACTAAACTCAAAAGTCTTTCTCGAAAACTCTCTTAAAACTTTAAAAGTGCCTGTGCACTACTGGTCTCAAGGGTACTGTATTAGGAGTAGCGGAAGAAAAAAAAAAGTTTTATTTTCTTTTTCTTTTGTATTTTTTTGACTCCGTGTCTGTGATTTATGGTGGCTGTATTATTATTATTATTAAATGGGTTTTTACACGACACACGGGGTTATCATACTGATGATGCTGATGATGTCTTTGCTATGACGAGGAGACTTTTGTGCTAAAATGTGAGATAGATGTGTTCACCTCTTATCTGGAAAAAAATTAACATTAAATAAGTGGCGATAAGTAATTTATTTATAAGAGTTTAGTTTGATTGGGTTCAAAGAATAGACATGAAAAAGAAAATGAAAGATGAGAGAAACGAATGGAAATGTCCGGAATTTAAAAAAAAACTCTTCGTGGTTTTTGCAAAAGCAAACGCGTTTAAATGAGTTTTACATGATGACCAATTATATCATACACGCCGGACTATATCTAAATAAATACTTATTGCAGATTATTATATGATTAAAAACTCACATATGACTCCTGATAAACGCGAGAGAAATTTGTTAAATGCTTTTCTTTCTTTTTTTTTTTTGCATTTCCCTACTGATAAAATACCTCTGTTTTAACTCAGTCACAACTCTTTTCACATCACATCATACCCGATTCCAAGAATGAATAAAGAAAGAAAAGGGAAAATTTTCTCTTCCTCCTCTTTACTCACCTGTTGACGAAGCTCTCATCGCATGACTAGATGAAGAAGAAGAAGACAACGACGACGACGACCCGGTGGTGACGCCAGCAGGATTACCACTGCTACTGATGATGTGAGGCACGACCACCTCCTCCATGTGTCTGCACTCGTCACTACTCAGGAGGAGATGCGGAATATTATCACTATTATTACTACCACTGCTCGCACCACTACTCCCCTGGATCACCATGGAGACCACAATCACGAACACACCTAATAAAAACGGTAAAGTCCTGCTGCTCGGCGACGATTTAATAATTTGGCACGGATTATTTGACGATGGTGGTGATGATGAGAAGAGTCGTGGAGGAGGTACGTTATTTTGTATCGTCGTCCTTGAGTTGTTGTAGTCGTCATTGCTATGACAACAACTCGGGTCTCGAGACTGAGCTAACCTGTGGTCATAGTAGTGGTGACCAGAGACACGGTCATTCCTAATAACACGATTTGTTGTTGTTGTGGTGGGGGGATAACCTCGTCGTCGTCCTCCATCACCACCTCCGCTTGCCTCCTCCTCTTCCATTATCGTCATGGGATTTTACTTTATTTTATTCTTATTAGCACGTAACCAATAAACCGTTGTAGTATCACACGGTTGTTGTCAATTGTCATGGTATTTACTGTGATGATGATGATGACACAGTGACGATGAGCATGTTCACGAACGCGAACCACCGGTGGTGAAGAGGAATTTTCGTTCCCATGACGGTTATATAATTTATTTTAAACGGTCACAAAATTCGGTTCCTCGGCAAGAGCCTGCGGGTGTGAATTAAATCAATCAGAAAAATCCCATGGAAAAAAGTAGAGTATATATTTTTTACATAGCGCGTCGTCACTAAGAAAACGCACACCGTTCTTTCCAGCCGAAGAATTCCAACTAAAAAAAAGTATGATGAACAAACGTTTCTCGTTTGCTGCTCCTGTTTTACACAGAGAGAGAGAAATATTTTTGTGTGTGATTCGTGGACACAGTGCAGTGAGAGTAGACCACACACACAACTCGCTCGTTGCTCTCGCTCACTCAACAGAAAAAAATTCTTTCCTTTTTTTCCCTTTCTGGAATGCGCATGTGAGAGCTCGGGCATATGGACACAGCAGAAGAGAAGACAAAAAGGTAACGTTGGTGATGATGAAGAAGAAGGATATTATTTCTCTCTACCTCTTCTTATTATTATTAACATACCGTTTTGCTGCTGTCTGTTGCCGTGGTTTCAAGAAGACTTTTAGTTATGTTCTCTCTCTCTCTCTCTGTCTGTCTGGTGCATACCTTTCTTCGAACGCAATTATTATTCTGTGTATTTCTACCTGGTGATAGATAGTGCATATACACACATAGCAACGAGAATATATCATGAGTAGCAACAACAACAACGTGCTGCTCTGCTCTGTGTCCCTTGTTCTTTTTTTTTTCTTCTTTCTTTCTCGAGCAACAATGGAATGCAGCGACGACCGAGATATTAAGAAGAGAGAGAGAAGAAACGTGTGTTGTGTTTTCTTGCTATTTCGCCTTCTATAAATGCTCTGCTGGATAAAGACAACAACGGCAGCATAGCAGCAGAAGCAGCACAGGTACAAAAGCTTTAGCAAAAGCCCTCTGCACTATTACTATGAGAGTTTAAAGTTTTAAACCTTTTTTCTTCATCGGTGGTGGTACTAGTGGACGTTTTACCTTTTTGGTACATATATTTCGGTAATGATATTATTTATTTATGTATGTATATTACCATGGCAATATACTCACTCCTCTGCATAAACTAAATTTGAATAATAAATATTATTATGCGCTTGATTTCTTTTGTCGTCGTTCTCTGTTTATATAAAATTCACATATAGCAAAACTCATACGCATAAAAGAAATTAAAACCATATTAAACCATAGATGAAACTCCTCTTCTCAAACACATCGTTTTAAAATCAAAGCTCTCAACAACAACAAAACTATCTCAGAATAAATGAAAATTTAAAAAAAAAAACAATAAAATTCCATACAGAAACACTACAAAGACGAAACAATGCAGAAGCAGAAAGTCTCTTTCTTTACTTTGAAAACGTTTCGTATTATTATTATTATTATTATTTAATTTTTTTTTTTGTTTCTTCTCTTGCCAAGGCAACCAACACCGACGAAGAGGAGCAGGAGCAAAAGAAAAAAAAGAAGTTCTGCATTCCAGAGAGAGAGAGAGAAACAGACAATGAATGCGTTTGATTCTCTCTCTTCGTACGTAAACGTGTATGAAGTAAAAAAAGCAACAGGTGCGATATATAGAAGGAGATGCTTCATTCTTCTTCTTCTTCTGCCCAATTTCCTCTCTCTCTCTCTCTCTGAAATATCTCTCCATGGCATATTTTTCATTCTTCTTTTTCTCTCTCTCATTCATTTTTTTTCCCCTTCTCCGTCCGATTCATTCTTTTTTTTTTCTCTTTTCTTCCTTTCTGCATGCCGCAGCAGCAGCAGAAGCAAAAAGCAAAAACGTATATACAATTGTTGCCTTGTAGTACAACGTTGTTATAGTTATTTACAAAACAACGGTTATATGTATATATAAATACGTGTTTATTCTTGAAAAAGTAAGAAAGAAAGAGAATTCCTGAAAATTCCTTTCCGTTTGAGAAGAACATGCACATAATAACCATGGCGTGATGATAATGATGATGACGAAGGAACGGTGGTGGAAGGAATGAAGGGATCAAGATCAAAATCATGATAACACGATGACGTTTTGTTGGTTGGAATGTCTTTGTTGTTAATGTATACACACACACACACACGGGTTTTACTTATTATTATTATTACCGGCTTTTTTGTGTGACTCTTAATCTTACCGATTAGGAAAACAGGGCGGCGGTTCCGGAGATTTTCTTTTTTTTTCTTATAAAATTTTAGATTGTTATAATGTGATTTTTTTAAATAAAATTTATGTGCCAATTTTTTGTTCTCAAATTTTAATTTTTATATCATTATTAATAGTATCTGATATGTACATACAGAGTTTACGAAATCAATCGGGGTTTTTCTCTCTTTTAAGTATTAACACGCTTTAGAAGTAGTGGTGGTGGCAGTCTTGTAATAAACCATGCACACACACGAATCAAAGCCGATTTCGTTCCACCTTCGTTTTGCAGTTCGGGTAGACTATAGTCAAGTTTATAGTAAAATAATTTTTCCCCAATAATTTGTTTTTGTATAATCCTTTTAAAATTTAAACTGGATCGCCAAGGTATTCATCAAATACAAAAACAAAAAATGTTTATGTAATCGGAAAAGTACATCCAAAAAAAAAAAAAAAACTTAAATTGCTTATCATTATCGCCTATCGCAAAAAAAAGAATATGACGGTGACAATAAATTAACTGCATTTATCATCATTCATTCATAATAATATCTCATAGTTCGTGTCAGAATTAATAAAAATTTAAATTCGAATCAGTCGTGGCAATTATCCACGTGGGTTAACCCATTTATCCGTAGATAATAACGGCTATAATCGTGGATTTTAATGGTTAATATGTAATAAACTCTTATATCGGGTGGCCCAAAAGTAAGTGGCCAAAATTTTTGTTGCAAAAATCGGTTAAAACTTTTAAAAAACGAAGCAACCTATTTTGTTGACATGTAAACCGTCCTTTGATAAGCTCATTTAACAGCTCATTTAAAATCGATAGCCCCTTACTTATGGACCCCCCGATATATTTGACAATTTGGAGGTTTCTTGTCATTAGATATTTGATTAAAGGACCACACTTCACAGCTCTCTTTGTTGATTGCCGGCACATGAAAATCGCGTAGCAAGTTTTACTGTTACATTAGCAACTAACAACTTTCAAAGGTTAAGTGGCCAAGAGCAGTTGGTCATTGTTTTAAGGTCTTTCTAAAATCACCTTAACTACGCTTAGCGTATATAGGCCGCGCGTTTCTTGTAAGTAATAATTCCCAGTTTAATTTATCAAACAAAATCTGGACACAAGTATATATAGCCAGTCATTTAACCATTAAAAGCCACACTCCTATTATTGCCATAATATGTGGCGATGCCTGGTTAAAAAAATATATATATAAAATTTCTTTAAAACCTCACCTTGCATCCCACGGTCTCGTGTGCAGTATTTATTGATAACTGCTTGATGATGATGCTTATATAAAAACCAAACAAAGAAGATAAGCGCGTGTTTAAACTCCCCCCTCCTCGACAATGATGATGATGATGACGATAACCACACACCCGGCGTTTTTTTTCACCACATTTTTATCGTCACGTCACCACTAACAAAAAAAAATTAAATCAGCACACACGACTGTATCTATAAGCGTATAAAAAACAGGTTGGCTGGTTGGTTGCCTATGGCAACGAGTACGAGTAGCACAAAGAAAGATTATAACATATAGATTCTTGTCATAAAAAAAATTTTTTATATAAACTAATTAACGAACGTGTGATTACAATATGATTACATTATTTATACCTCCTGCTGTTCGTTGCTCCTGGCAATAAAATCATGATTTCAATCTCAAACGATTCTGTGTTTTTTTTTTTTTATTAAAAATTGTGACCACGCCTCCTCCTCCTCACACTTCACTTTATCAAATAATTCGCACTCCTCCTAAATACCTCACGCCAATAAATTCGTTTTTGACAAATTGGCATGATATGTTACTATGACAACAACGGTCTCTCTCTCACTTGGTAAACAAATCAATTAATAGTGTCTGTTATTAATCCAATTAAATTATCGTTTTAATTAATTGACATTAACAAACGATTTTTATATTGTATAATATGTTACTGTAGCAACAAGAGCAGAGAAGCTGCGGTTTATAACACGAACGAACGTGTGTGTGTTGTTTCACGGTCACTACCACAACGACGACTAAAAGAGAACCAGCACAAGAAAGAAAAGAAAATGTCGATGGTGAATATTGAGACACGAAGAAGATACTTTATCAGTAGATCAGAAGATCACGTCATTCATTCTCCTCCATGGAAACATTGTTGTGTAGTATAACAATAGATTTTTTTTCATAAATTCATTTCATTCTCAATCTCTAAAACCCCCGCGAGCGAAAATAAATGTAGCAAAAAAAATTAAAGAATGGAGAAAAATATTTTATTAAATTCGCGAATCACAAAACAATCGATTCTTCTTTTCTTTCTTCTCTTTTACGTCTCGTCTCGTCTGATTTTCAGAAACAAAAAAAGAAACTCCTGCGATAAACTCCAGCCTTTTTAACTCTCGCTTAACTCTCGCTTAACTCTCGCTTATTGTAACTCTGTCTTTTTTTTTTTAAATCTGAGATCTTGATGACTCTGATCCTGGATTTATAATAGTAGCTGGATTATGGATGACTCGGCTGAATGGACGAAGACTGGACCGGACTAAAGCAAGCAGCAGAGCGTCCACGTATCATCATCGCCTACACAACACAAAAACTATTTCTTTAGTAATAGTACCCCACAATGACACACAATAAAAATAATCTAAAACTTTTTTAAATAATCCTCTCTTCGCGATATCAAATGAGAGAGAGAGCGACAAAAAAAGAAGAATTTTTTAAACAACAACAAAAAATGGTTTTAATACGTGAAAAGACAAGATATCATGTTATGCGCAAATTTTTACTTTCATACGTAACTTATAACTACTTATAAAAAAATTATTATTTTTTTTCCCTTGCCTTTTTCTTCTTATTATTATTATCCACTTTCCACCTTAGCCGAGAAATTTAATACCCGAGACAATCAGCAGCAGCAGCAGCAGCAAAAAAAATTCTCTCGGGTATTTTATTATTATTATTATCTCATTTTTTACACCGAGACCGTGTGTTATTTAAATATGTAGCAACAAATAAAATAAAAGTAAAACAACCGAGCACCGATACACTTAAATCGAGAGTGAGTGAGTGAGTGAGTGAGTGAGTGTGGCTCTCTCGTCTGCTGAATAAAAACTGTGACTGTTTTGTGTCCAAAATCCATTCGTTGCACTGGTGGTGGTGGTGGTGGTGGTGTTATTTAACAACCGATACGATGATGATGTGAATGTGAGAAGAAATGAGCAAAAAAAATCTTTTTTTATTATTAAAGAGAGAGAACTGGATCGAGGTACATCACATGTATATATCAAACAAGCGCGTTGCGATATAGAGATTGAGATTTATTTATTTTTTTTGCACAATACTACGAATATATTCTGAATCTCACTCTCTCACTCACTCACTAGGTAGGATCCTCCAGTCAACCAGCCAGCAAACAGCCAAAGACTCACCACCCATCAACATCAACCACCACTTTTATTTTTTCGTATTTAAAAACTCACGTTAACTCTGTCTGTCTCTCTTTGTGTGCACCAGTTAAAACCCCATATCAAATCATGATACCTCTACATCATTTATAATGTCTAGGGTCTTTTTTTTTTTAACTTTTATTTTTTTTAACTTTTATTTTTTTTTTGCAGACCGATATGAGAGCTGTGAGGAATTTTTAAACCCTTTTCTCTATCTCTAATGACGACGACGACGACGTTCACTGGACATTCGATGATCATCACATCATAAAAAATTATGCACATTCCCGAAACAACCTATACATACGTCTGATAAAATAGAGAAATAAAATGCACATTGCAGCAGCAGCAGCAGCAAATAATTGCAAGATGAGCGATTCAAATTGAGTGGATGAGTTTAAAGCGAACAAAAAAAAAATTAAATAATTTTTTAGCAAAAGTGAAAGAGACAGAGAGAGAGAAAAAAGCAGACAGAGGCAAGCAGCAGCAGCGAATATTTTTATTATTATTGTGCATCGTCAGTGTAATGAAGTGGTGGTGGTGGTGGTTGTGATAAGTTTTAAATATGATGATGATGATGAGAAGAGGAACGAGACGACCAACAAAAAAAACACACACACACGGGTAAAAACAAAATGTATAAAAATAATCATAATCATCATCGTATCAGTTCAGTGCAATGTAATAATGTGCATACGACGACGTTGCCATGCCACCACCACCACCAGACACTTTTAGCAGCCGAGTGCAGAAAATAAAAGAAAGAAAGGAAAAAATTTGTGTGTTGTTTGCTTGTGGCTGGCTTGCATTCATTTACCAAACGATACATATATAACAAACTTTACTATGCCAACCACGAATAATAATTTTTCGCGTATAGATTGTATAAAGAGTTAAGCGAGAGAGCAGAGTTGACTGAGCTATAAGTAGCTGCACCAGAAGCAGCAGCATCATCATCATGAGTAAGTGAGTGCAAAACCCATCGTCATGATCACAGCAGCAAGCAAAACCTTTTTTTACAAAACCAAATTCGTTGTTTATATTTCGCTTCTCTTTCTTTTCATTTCGCAAATACTGCATATTATTGCATTGCATTTCATTATACGTTTTATATACAGGGTAGTGTTTATTCGTTCTCTAGATATTCGGGTCACAA
>VYYJ01003574.1:0-16127 GCA_021029165.1 Cyphoderus albinus | reverse complement strand
TTAGCGTCATTCGATAGCGCATTAAACAAGCTTTCTGACCCATTTATCACTTTTTGTGTACTTCACTCCGGGTTCAAACAGTTTGACCCGTAGTGAACACGTTGAACCCCGCAAGAAACTTTTGTCGACCCACTGTAGGTGCTACATTAACTGGGCAAACGTATGCCAAAATACTGAAAAACTAAAAAAGAACTGCATTGCAGAACGCGGCCAAACACGGTGGGACGACGGTGTGTTCCTATTTCAGGCTAATTTGCCTTCTCATAAGTCTCATATAAAATGTAAAATCAAAGAGTTACAATTTATTGAACTGTACCACCCGCCTCACAGCTCTATCTGGCTTCATCTGGCTATCCTCATTTCCCAAAATTGCATGTGTGGGAGGACTTATAACTTGGACGAGGGTGTGAAAAAAAGCGTAATGACATGGTTCCGAAAGGGGGCCCCCGCATTCTTCACAAATGGAATATCAGCTCTAGTAGGTAGGTGGAATAAGTGTGTTAGGGTTATGGGATACTATGTAGAAAAAACGAATTAAATACGTAATCACACATTTAAGCTACAACTGAATAAAGTTGCTTTAATCATTGCCAAATTACCTTCGTATCTTTACTCTGTTAAACATTTTAAAGTATTATTGTATAGTGATGTAATAACTAAAACATAGTCACTGTCAAGGCAGTTTGACGACAATTTGATTTACTCTTCAAACACACCGTGTGTTACACACGTGCATATATTTATGATAAAACTTTGGAATGTGCACTTTCACCTCCTTCTTATGTTTGTAAATAATTTTATATTGTTTATCAATAGGCGTAATAAAATGTAAAATTTTGTAAAAGAAGCGAACTACGCTCAAGCTGTTTATTTTACAGTTAATTAGATTTGCATTTTAACATTTGTGCTTTTCAATAATGGCTTTAATGGTAGTTTGGGAGATAGAATTGTACATAGTTATGTAATTTGAAAAAACATTTAATATTATCCATTCTCAATTTCTCATACCTTAAACATGCATACATTCATTTACTACGGGTTAACTTTTAATGTTAAGTAAGAAAAAAATCTATAGAGACTATAAAGTGTTAAATGTATTTATAGAGAAAACAGGAGGACAACCGCTTTTCCTGACTCGTGAGTGAGGCTACGCTTCGCCCTTGCAAATGAAGTGAAATTCTTTCTCACATGACTGGATGTCCCAAAAAAGATCATACTTCCGGCTCATCAGTACACAACCACATTCCCCACAATTTGGGAGTTGTCGTTGATTCCTCACAAGGGTTCTCATTTTCTGCCTGTGGGCATGGTTTTGGGTCAGAGCATTTTACGTCAGGTTGCGGACAGGTAACCTTTGCCGGGGGACATTCAATAACAGGCGGGGTGCATGTGGTAACAATGTTTCCACAGTTGACCACCTATATAATTGATTTTGATTTATGAAGTTGTCATTATTATAGGAAACTAACGTTTTCGGAGAGAAATATTTAGATATTTTTTTGCTGGTGGTATCTTACCGGAGAATCACAGATCACCTGTGCTTTTGAGCAGAGTACTTCCGGTTCAGGACATACAACCTATCAATTGTTCAGGAAATAAATTAAATGGCTGAGAACAAAAAGTGATGAAATTAAAAAGTGTTTATAATTGTAAATACGCACCTTTGGAGGTGGGCAGTCTGATAGTGGCGGTGGACAGGAAACTTCCGGATCTGGACAGGTTGTGTTTGCTGGCTCACAGTAGGTGAGTGGCGGAGGGCAAATTATGGGCGGCGGCCGACATAACTAGAGTCGCATTTTATGTATAAAGAAATTTTCAACTCTAATATGTTTAGAATTTAAATATTTCAAGTGATAATTTTTACGATTTTACCTCCGTTTCCGGGCATTCCAACAACTTGTCACAAACAGTTCGAGGTGGAGGGCAAACCGTTTCATTTTTCTCATTAGTAGTACAGGGGAACGTTTCCTCTTTACAATTCTTTTTCCGGAAGTTGGGAATGCATGGCTTATGCGTTGTACATGGTTTTTCCTCTGACGGGAAACATGGTGGCTGAATCGTCTTACAGATCGGTTTACATGTCTTACAGTCATCTCTTGTTACGTTGCACCCATCATGATGCGTGAACTAGTTTACAAATACAATTGTCAGATAAACCCATAAAAATAATTGTATGAATGTGTAAAAATGTTAGAGATCAAAAAACTGAATTTTATACCTGGCATTCCTCTTGTTCAACTGTGCAATTTTGTGTCTTAGCCATACAAATGGGGGCAATTACCGTACAGTTATCACAGGCTGAGCAGGGCGTTCTTTGAATCGAGCATTTTTCTGGCTCTACAATTTTGCAAGGAGGCGTGATCGTTCTAAAATAAAAATTAAATTAATAAAAACCTAAACTTAATTTGTAGTTAGATTCAGATTTAAATAGTGACGCTTGTTTGACTTACGTGCATTCCTCTAAGTTTACTGTGCAATTGATTGGTTCACAGGCCGGTGGGGTGGCCTTGCCTTTTCTACATTTGGGCTCAAGCACCCACGGATGAAGCACTTTACTGTATGAAACGTTGGACCCTACCGTTTCTAACGCATAATCATCATAATTGAGCGAACGCTTTTTGATTGTAAGGCCCCGATGAAAATTCTTGAACGTGATTGGCAATTCTCCATTATCTGTCTCCCAGAACACAGAAATTTCGCCATTACTGTCAAAGGATTTTCTTGCGCTCATCCAAATGCCCGTGATGTTTGTCCCTGAAATTGCAAATATTTAATGTTTATTTTTAATGTAACTTAAAGAATTTTATACTTTCAAAACATTAACATACCTAGATCTTGCAAATGTTGCAGCAGATCTTCGTTTTCTTCTTCATCTTCGAGCACCAACAACCTGAATTTTTTCCCGGTCATTGATTGTAGATTTTTGCACACATCTCTGGCTGTTTTAGCATCAGTCTGTACACAGTTTAAAATAACCACGATTGAAAGTTTTAAAAGCAGGACTAAAATAGAGTCAATTTATTTTTCAATGGAAACTTACTGCATGTGTGCTGATGAAATAATCTGCATGGTCACTCAAATACACCGGTGTGAGATCTGCATAGTTTAATAATGACAGTTAATACTAATAATTAATAAATAATGCTTTAAATGTGAAAATAATTAGGTTGTAAAGCGTAAGAAATGTGATTAGAAAATAAACCTTGGTTGATTTTGGAGAAAATATCCGCTGAAATGTTCTGCAAGAACAATGCAGAAACGAAAAGAAAAATTTCCTTTCTACCCATGATTCCTGGAATCAAATTGATAAATTATAAAGTTGTTCGATGTTTAATTGTCACTGAAGTTTCTTGAAGTATGGTGCCATTTTTGGATTCAGATGTTCTTTTTATACCCCAGAATCGGGTAGCAAAATAAACGACATTCTTTTGCAATAACTGTTAATTGCTAATAATCAATCATTTTTGCAGACAATTATCAGTGTATATTTTTGGCAAAAGTAAATGTAGAATTTCAAAATGTCAGGCTTCTGAATTTCAGAATGGAATGCAATGCAATGAAATGCAAATATTATGCAAAAATGATAAACCATTTGAACTTTGCAAAAAAGGTTGCGAATTGACACCCTTAATCTCTGGTGTTCTTGTTTCGAAATATCTTTTGTCTGAAGATAAGAATAAACTTCCGTTCCGATTGATAGCGATATACAGGATTAATGTGGGTTCCTTCCAGCTTTAATGCAAGTTCTTCACAAACGTCAAACTAAAAGTTCTCTTTGGTATTGTTTCATTATTTATCCATTGATACCGAAATGGGCTAACTTTATAAGAAACACAAATGGTGCGCATTATCAACATATTCCAATTTAAATATGTCTTATCGATGCAGTCCAATTTTAATCAGCCTGCCTGGACCAAATTTAGAAACCCAATTCGGTGAATTGCGTACAAATAAACATTATTATCAATAAATGAATGATTTGACCTGTTTATAAAAATTTAAATTTAATTTAAATTGGCATATTTGATATGCCTAACGACTAAAAAATAAATTGACAAATATGATCTTTTCAATAGAAATGTGATGCTTGCTTATATGTATGTATCGATCTTAACCTCAAAGAGTTGAAGGCATAAGACTTTCTTGTTATATGGATCTACCTAATGAGCATTGACAAATTGAAGATATCACTTGTTCACAATGTTTAAAACAAAAAATAAATTGTCATCTTTAATATAGCATTTTAATTACATTTTTTAATAAATTATTATATACATACATAAGCATATTTGATTAAGAAATTAAAAATTGGTGTAATATATTTATGTATAGTTATATAACTTAGCACTAATGTACATAGATTTGCAACATGTATCATTTCGTACAAATTTATCACTTTGAGAATACACGATTGGACACTATTTACATTACTATCTCCATTTGTCAATACAAACTATTTAATACTTCGCTGCAACTCTTTTATCTTTTTTGACCTCGATTTCATCCGTGAGTGGACTTCCTTTTGTTTCTTTCATCATTAGTACAACCAATGATGCTATCACGGAAACTCCGGCGAAAATGAAGAACGGAATTGAGGGATTCTCTGGAAGAATTAAAAATAAGCATATTGAATATAAAATTTTTTGCACTTGAATATGATTCAATTTATTCTCAAGATAAATGTCTTTTCGCATAAATCACCTGAACCAAGACTAGCAATATGTGGGGTTAGCAATCCAGCAACATTTCCTCCGAAACCGCCCACCGCGAATCCCATTGACCTCGCGGATGTGGGAAAGCTTTCGCCGCTGAGCAGCCTTCCAGCCACTCTGAGTAAGCCCAGACCAAAAAGCCCAGCAACGCATGCGACAGTAATAACATTTGGATCCACGACGGCGACTACCAAGAAATAAATTGCAACTCCCACAAGGGAAACTGCTGCGATTGTCATTCCAAGAAGCACTGACTTTCTTCTACCGAGTCTGAAAAACGTAAAAAAACATTTCCATAGGTAAATTTATGCTGTTGTGTTATTAATGAAAAATAATAGCAATAAAAATCTCACCTCTCTGCTGCCGGCATCGCAACTCTCTGACCAATGCCATTGGACAATCCTGTAAGACCGATGTTGAAGCAAATGTCACCGGGTACATTCCTAATACTGTATGTAATTCCGAAGTAACACATCATCCAGGCAAACCAAATCGCCATCATGTTCAGAGCTGTGACTCGAAGGGACGGCGTTCTGAAAAAGTCAAGGTAACTGATTTTCGTCGTTTTTGTTGAAGTAGAAGCTGCCGCTTCCTGGTGTCTTAACTCTTCTAAAACACTGAGAGGCACAGGCTCCTTTCCATTGACTTTTGCCATGTACCGCATCACCGAGTGTGCCTCCAGAACCTTATTGTTACGGAGTAACCATCTCGGACTTTCCGGAAGCATGCTGAAAAAATATTACACAAAAATTATTTTCTGTCACTTTTCAGTATAGTAAATACAAATTTCTGAATATAAATTTTCATGTTTTACTCACAAGTACACTGGTACCAGCATTATATAGGGAAACAGAGCCACTAAATGGAGTTTCCTCCAAGGCTGAACAAAATACGCGAGAACTGCCAGAATTATGGTTCCTTCGCCTATGAAATAAAAAAAAATTATTAGTCAATCGTCGTATTCCGTTACCCAAAATTGTCAGTTTTATCTCATGAGTTTTTACAATTATTAATGTTTGAATGTAGATTTAGTGAATCGGTTGTAATAAGTTACCCATTGGTCCTGCACAGCTTGCTAAAGATCTCCACTTTGGCGTCATGAATTCCAATACAGCCATTGTGGCTATGTGGACAACTACAGAAGTATAAAATGAATGAATTAAATTTATTTTCGCAAACAAAAATTTAAGCGACATACCACCTATGATAATTTATTAAACATATTGTAACGAAAAAAAAATTCTTACCACAAAACCCAGCCCCCGCAAAAAATCTGGAACCCGCGTAGACATAGACGTTTGGGCTAAGACCTGACACGAGTGAACTTACTGCATTGATTGCTGAGAAAATGAGGAAAGCTTTCCTTCTTCCATACCTACATATTATAAAGATTGACAAACATTTCTTATGTCAGTCTCATTTCAAATCCCAAAAATTCTTCAAGTAAATAAAACTACACTTTCTTACCAGTCAGATATTGAGCTGCAAACAAGCTCGCCAACAATCATCCCTGCCATGAGACATGATGTGAACATTTCGGGAATCCAGGCGCGATCGCAGGTAAGATTCCACTGATTTCATATATGAATTTTAGTTGTTACACTTTCAAATTAAAAATATTTTGATCTGTATTGATGTTGTTACTGACCTCATCTATTATTGAAAGGCTGCTAAAATATGACTTGGAATCGCTGCTTCCATTTTGCGAACTGGAGGTGAAAAGCGTGACATTAAAGGTTGAGTTTGTTTCAATGTCACTGAAGCCAGTTCCAGAATTTGTGCAATTGACAAGTGTTGCTCCCCCTAAATATTTTTAAAAATATTAATTTATTTTAGTACCTTATAACCAACTGATTGAGAATGAAAAAGGAAATTAAATAATTGATTAGTTACTTGTCAAAAATATAGAGATGAAGGCCACAAAAGCGCCAGGAATTTCCATGAAAAGGTATGTGCACAGCACTAGTATCTGGAATCGCCCGAAGCAACCTGCAACACAAAGTAAGATAAAATGAGATTAGATAACAAACTTAATATTATCGACGAGTTTGACACAATAATTGAGGACAGAAGTTAGAGCTTACCTTGATCTTCGAGAAGCTTCTCGAATGTCAAATTTGAGTTTCCGGTTGGTTCCGATGAATCTTTGTTGTTATTATTTTCATCCCCAATATCAATAATTGACATTCCATTGGAATGCAATTGTGGGGTATTTTTGGACTCATTTTTCTCTTCTTTATAGGGAATTTGTAAATCGGAAATGCTTGGCACAGTGTTTGGGGCCATAGTTGGCAAAAGTAAGTTTTGCAAAAAGCGCTAATGAAAAGTTTTTAGAGGAAGCCGAGCTGAACTGAAGCAAAACTGACCATTCTGCGGTCCGTTTGGTTCGTTTAAATATGTTAGAATCTGACTTGAAAAACGCACGTTTTCGAGAAAAACCAGTTTCCTATCTCATTTTACTGGTCAATAAAAGGAATTTAAAGAGAGAAGCGAAATCCTCTCACAGCTTCGTTCCTCACTGCAAAACAGCGGATGCATGGAGAACGAAAGAATAGTTATGATAATTGCAAACATTAGGTAAAGCCAGGATTATGCAAAACGAGAATTCTTACATAATTTTTTTGATTCACGAAAGTGTCACATTGACAATGTATAGAGAGAATGGTATGGAATCCACCAAAAATTATGGCCTTTTGTCCGAATTTAAAGAGAGTGTTTAAAGAGAATTTAATCCATCTACTTGCAACCACCATTATTCCCGTCGGCTGTATTGATTTCAGAGTTGAATCATGCGCTTGCGTCGCTCATTTGTTAAATCAATACTGTTATATTTTTAAAGAGAGGCTTACGGTTACCTCTGAAACGAGGAAAATCCGCGCATAGATACATTATACAATAGTTCGCATTTCAATGAAACATTTTAAGAGAATATAAATTTTGAGTTGTGATTAATATTTACATATCGAGCACGCGATCATTTACGATAATCCGTTCGACGTATTCTTACTATTGCGCAGTGTGCAAAATCACAAATTTAATACCACCTCTCTTCTCAAAATATCCGGTCAGTGCAAAGTTTCTTGAATTCAACATTTATTGAAATTGTATTTTGACATAATATGTGCCAATATCATTTATGCAAATAAAGCGTTTTTACGTCATGTCTTCTAGGAACCAACGCATATTTTTGGCTCCATATTAATTTACTTTGATCAAATAGGAATGATGTGTCAAGTCAATAACCTGCAAAACTGCGTAAGTTTTCTCGATTTCTCCTGTCAATTACAAAATTCATCCGCAATGTCGATAATGCTATTTTACGACGCATTCACATTATTTTTAAGAGAACATTATTTTAGTTTAAATATAGATAATGCTCTTTAATGACTCGCCTTTTTAATGCTTTACAGGAATACCAGTTTTTTTATTTGTGAAATGAAATTATGAAAAGGCGCCTACTATTTATTCGTCCTTACAATTGTGCAATTCAACTCTTTTGTACAAATTGAACTTTTAACAGTATCAAACTTAGGCACAGAATATGTATAAAAATATTGTGTGTCAACTTTCATGATTTCCCACATTAAATTTTTTTAAAAAAATTGAAGAATAGACCTCACTTCTATCATCATGCTCTTTTAAGTTAAACATTTTTAAACATCTGATTGAACATTTCCCAAAATAAGTGTCTGGATTTCATTTTCTGTAAGGTGACAATTCGACATTCACACATACATATAAAATCGATAAGCACATTAAAATAGCTTCTCAATTTTTTCTCATGTAACGTTAATTTTATTCGGCGCTGACAAACTTAATGAGATGGACTTTCTTTATTTTAAACATTAAATAAAACTAAAAATTATGTAGTATTTAAATTTATCTTGTTTGTTAAACAAGATTCACTCAGCAAATTAGCGTTTGTGACGTTGAAAAAGAAACTGGCCGATTTAATTGTAACTTTGTCCTATATATTATAAAATAAAAGGAAGAGTGAATCGTGAATCTGGTCAGTGAAGATAAAAAATAAATTCAAACTTTAGGAAAACACAAATTCAGGCAAACCGATGATTTTATTGTGGTCTAATTGAGGTTTACATTGATTTCTATTTCTATCACAAACACAAATTTAGACACGATATATTCAATTTTTATGTCCTCTTAAATATTCTATTTTGAATATAAGTTATTAATTTCGATTTATTAAAGAATTCATATTTTATAAATTTTCCATAAGGCCGTTCTATCCGGATGGGTTGCCGGGAATGCAACAACGCTGATCGGGACGGGCACCTGAACAACTGCTATTACAACCTGTGTCCCAAAACACGGAACGGGTACCCGATGGGCATTCACCGCAGGTGCAGAGAGCTGGATCGCCTTGAGACTGGCAAGAAATCTGAGCGTCTTGATAATTTCAAAAATCAAACAAAAAATATTAGATTTGCAAGTAAATATTTTCGTTGTCAAATAAAAATGTTCATAGTTAACATACCCGAAGTGATGATAATGTTGAGTAAAACAATGGCCACAAGGCAGAGAACGGTAGCGGACTTGAATGCCATTTTGCAATATTCACCAGTTGAAAACCGAATATTTCTGTATTGGTTAGGAAATTCCGTTGAAGAATTGAATCGATGAGTTTATTTTATTAGTTAGTAGAATAGCTACTGTGTGAGACAGAAGAGTAATTGATAATGTTTCATGAATTTGCAGTCTCCTTTTATACAACTTAGTTTGTGGACACATTTCTTAAATTATGCTAATATTTGAGTGATTTAAGATGTTTTGGGATAATTATTTCAAAATTTAGTTATTCACAAAAATAAATTTTATCTGATCCGACAAACACCCAAATGTTGCATTTATGATGATGGGAATTTGGTTGAGAATACAATATTTTGCTAAGGATTAATATGGGTGTAACATGTTCGTTATGGTTGACAGCGCAGCATGTGCCGTTTTAATATTTGTCTACATAATGTGGAAGTTATTCTCGTTAACAATAAGGTGCATCACAGTTGGTAATACTGTACCATTGCTATTTTAGGAATCTTAGTTGATTGATAATGTACAGTCACACAGTGATCAAATCAAGGCTACCTATTGGTTTGGTACACGTGATCACCATGATCATTATGCATTTTTGCACCTTTTAGGAATTATTGTACATCAACAGAGTGATAATTACAAAGAGAGCAGTATAATATTTCCATAATTCATTTCAACGCCCAGTTCCAGATTTTGTCAAGATAAACATCTAAAAGCAATCAGTTTAATAATTTAACATTAAATCAGTGGAATCACGATGAATAAAAATAATTTAGTATAAGGTAAATATTTTTAGTTTGTTTTTGTAATTTTATTTATTTTAACAGATATTTAAAAGCGAGCGTGTTTAAAAATAAAATAACTAAAAGGGCGATCCAGGCGCTGGCGGTTTACTTCCTCCGAAAATTTGGCTTCTCTCGGATCTACTTACTTTTGTGTCTAGATACTTCATCCATGTATTTTTATTTTGTCCAAAAATTCTTAAACATTCTCTCGTATGGCGCGACAGCGATGGTCTTAGAATTTCAATAAGAGTGTGAACTGCTGGTGGCGCTACATGGACAAATAATATTTTCATAATAAAACATACAAACAAATAAAAATACACTAGAATTTATTAAAGTAGTTAAAATCACATACCATTTATAATTATCAACTCGTCAATCCAACCATCAAAGTGTCTTGATAACGAAGTTACATATTGAATCCACACAGGAATACCTAGAGCAATCAATACCATATGATATTGGGTATTGGGTTATTGACGATATTGTTCATCGACATGGTAAACATTCGGTAGATACATAAGATGACCAAAACTCACATAATGGGCACGCGTGTGTAACGAGATTGAAGTTATCCGTATTTGCCAAAACCAAATATTGTGTCACATTATAGCCCTTTTTCTGTCTTTCAAAAACCTGGCTTAGCATATTATCAGTTAGCATGTCCAAATATCGAATGAGTCTCCGTCCATGCCCAGCCAGCACGGCACCTCGAATATCCCAGTTTGAAAAGTCAATTTGGCAAACTGTAATATAATAACAAATTATTATTTATAGCATAACGTATTGTGAAAGCTATGGCAGCTAAATACTATTTAACTATTTTTAACTCACTTGGTCTTCCGGTCAAATCGTAGGTGTTCACTGTCGCTGGATAATCGAAAAACATATCCGTGAAATTCTCATTCTTGGCATTTTCAATTCTCGTTTCCGCTCTCCATCTTAGATTCTAATCGATATAATAATTTTGTAAAATTAAATATTTACAAAAACTTGTATCAAAATAACGTATATATTTGCTTTATCTTTATGAACCTCCTTCAGGAAAGCTTCTGCTGCGTTAACATCAAAATTACGAGCACGTAGCCATCGAATTAAATACAGATCCGATTTCATATACTCTTCTGACAAAATAGGTTTCACTCGTTGTCTAAACTGGAGAAACCAATAATTAACCATAATTTTGTACACCAATTAACAACAACTGTGCACAACTTTTAAACAAAACATAACTTACTCTTTCCAAAGCCTGCACCTCACTCAGTGTTAATCGTACATCCTGTTCAAAACTCACACTTTTCGCAAATGTGATTAATGAGGAAATTGTAATTAGAAATATAAAATTCATTTTTGCTATCTTAGAAAATACTGCTAATATATTGACTCCAGCCTATGTTAAACTGTGATAACCGGCAATAAAATATATTTGTCGCAAAGAATGAACTCTAACAAAAATCCTGTGGAGATTAAAGGACTAGAGGATTTTATGTGAGTTCACTCGTTAACAACATTGCTATTCGTCGCGCTTCGGAGTATAAATGCGTTGTAAGCATCGGTGTACAGATTCTTAAGTCGGTTTTATTTTTGCTCCTTGGTTTATCTTGAATTGCAGAAAATTGCGAGAATGCTAATGATTTGTTTTCTAACAATAACATATGGTCAGTAACCCATGTTAAAACAACCGGTTTTCTCTACTAGTCAATGATTCATTCAAAATAAATTATATTTAGTTACCACGTGTTATAGAGTCACATAAGTTTCTGGGTTGAACCTCTGGTATAATATACTAATAAGGTGATGAAAGCTGAATTGATATACCACATATGGTAAAATAGCGGCGAAACAGGTTATCGGGATTTACCTGATGCAAGCCTCAATAGTAAAACCATGAATATTATGGATAAATTGTTGAGTACAAATGTACAGCGAAAATTTGGGTCTTGTAACATAGCCTATGTTACATACATGCATTAGGTACAACTCGTTATTATACAACATTTTAATTTTTAATTTCGCTTTCTTATCGAAAAACAATTCAATCTGTATGCCATTGAAAATCAGAATTAATAGCAAATATTCACTGCCACTATTAAGAAATACATTTAAAACGTTGAACCTGGATTTCCCCGTTTTTGGACCACATGAAATGTCATTTTTATTGCTTATATGTACATTGATTGAGGAACTTGTCTCAAACTACCCATGCCAAAATACGACGTTGGTTTCGCTGTGATTCCTTATTAATCAATTTATGAAATAAAAACTGGAACGGGAATAACATTTGCGGTTATTATTAGGAAGATTCACAGTTAGTAAAATTATACAAAATTATTTTATGCCTCGTTAATCACATAAATTGGTGCTAATCTGAAGCAATGTCTTCCTTAAAGTTATAATTTTACGGTATATAAATTTTTTAATAAACTCATTTTTTTCTCTAAGGTAATATGTATAAGGTAATACAATTGAATATTTACTAAAGTCACGGGGATCTACATAATTTATGTAAAGCAAAAAATGTAAAAACCTAAAATCGACTTCAATTTTAGTGTCGAGTGTGTAACCCAATTGCTTTCGTCGTAAACCACTTTAACCGCACTTGGGTTTTCCTGATAGGTAGGTAGTTAAATAATTGAAAAAAGATAGCGTCTATATTGTGTAAGTACAGACGCATCTACAATGCAGGAAAATCCTTTAATTGATGTTTTTTAAATCAGCGACCGTCATAATTGGGTATTGTGTCTACATAATTTCTGTCTCGACGTAAACAAATAATATCATTACCATCACAGTTTAAACATTGATGATTACATGAATACATAGTTGAAACAAGCACGAGGAAATCAAATCCGGTCGATTGTTGGTTTCGTGCCAGCGTATGGTTCTCTCCTTTCGGATCGGCTAATCCTCGCGTCCAAATATGGTCCCCACTTGCTTTTGTTCTGGCCAAAGATTTTTAAACTTTCTCTTGTCTGGCGTGACAAGAAAGGTCGGAGAATTTCAAGAATTGTTTGCACAGCAGGTGTTGCTAAATATGAAATATAATCATATAATATAATGTCTTAATGACTTCAACCACGTCAATGTAACCTTGATGAGTAATAAAACATACCCTCAATTACTATAAGCTCATCCAGCCAACCGACAAAATTTTGTTCTAAACTGGTTACAAACTGAATCCATAGGGGTATGCCTGAAATATGCAAGTCGCATTTTAAAAAATTTAGTTACGTTAATAAAAATTTTAATTTTGTAATTAGAGTCATTAGAGGTTTTCAATAATTCCTTACAATTTGGACAGGCATGAGTAGCCATTCCAAAATTATGCGCGTTCCCCAAAACTGTCCACTGTGTCACATTATAACCGGCCCTTTGTCTTTCAAATACTTGCATTGTAAGATTATCCATCAACATGTCCAAATATCGCAAAACCCTTTGACCTCTTCCAGTCAATACGGCTTCGCGGATATTCCAGTCGAATATGTCCACAACACCAACTATTAAATTTCGAATATATAATTGTATGAAATTAAGTCTAGTATCAAAATATTTAATAATAAAAATACTTTTTCTTATGATTTACTTGGAGCGTGTTTCCTTGTATAGGTATCAACGCTTGTTGGAAAATCCATAAAGATGTCTGAAAAATCTTCTTTGTGGATTGTGTCCATTCTCCTAACCGATCGCCATTTCAAATGCTAAAATACCAGTTCATGAACAAAATATAGACGGTCACGGAATTTATTTCTTAATCAACTTAATACAACTGGCAATTTTAATTTTATTATGGTAAAGTGCATTTTACCTCCTTCAGCATTGACTCTGCAGCCATTACATCATAATCGCGTGCGCGCAGCCAACGAATTAAGTAAATATCATTTTTCATGTAGTCATGCTTCAATAGTGGTCTAACCTTGGCCTTGAACTTTCGAAACCAAATAGATTATATTGACATTACTCATTTTTACCCATGATTCAAGAGTTTTTTAAAGAAATAATAAAATATCTTACCTTATCCAAAGCCTGCTTCTGGCTGTAAGTCAAACTAATATCTTTCTCGAAGCTGATGGAATCCACTAGGGGGAAGGGAATAATCATAAGGATTAAACAAAACGTTGTGAATTTGAAATCTGTCATTTTTTCAATACTCATGATGAACGTGACACAAAAATGGAATACTTGATGTAAATTATTTGGCGAAGCACAAAAACTGAACTCGTTATCATGAACAATCAGATTTGTATATATTGATTTGTTCGATTTCTGTTGGTTTTTATATTCTCAGGATTCCTTTGCAAACCGTCTTTGTTTCTCCTTACTGTCTGTACTCCGTTAACAAAATAAAACTAGTTTTTTCACTCAATCCTCCTTAAACCCAGAAACATTGTTTCGCCGTAAGCACCGAACTTTACTGTATGAATTATCTATGACATGATCGTAATGTATAGTTCAAATTTTTGCAATTTTAAACAAATCACGTACATATATTAATAATAAATTTTTCATTACAGATTTTCACATTATGTATGGTATAATATATGCCACTTCTGAAGTATCGTGTTGATTTTATCTTCCGGCTGTATCTTACAGCGTAACTCACCCACTGATTCTCCGAAACACAAAGTTCACATTATTTTTGTGTTTTAACTTTTTTTCTATTTCATATCTCAAGATATGGATTATTTAATAAAGAAAATATAGGAAAATGGTCTCGCTCATTTCGCACAAATATAATACAGCAAAAACTAAGGTTATTATGAATCCGCTCTGTGCATAATTTATGGAATTTGTAGGTATAGCACGTATGTAGGTAGCTTCATTCATTTTCATACCATATAATAATGCTGTAATTGTTACAGATATGGTAATAATTTGTTTCGTATTTAGTTATTGGTGGTGAGTCGGGCAAAAAGTGCATATTTATGTATGTACATATGTAAGTGCCATGGTTTTTAAAAGCAAATACATATAAAACAATTTCTCGTATAAAAAGTAAGTTACGGCTAAGCAGAAAATCATTTTGATCCTTTGCTACATAGCTGTTACTCCGTGAAGCCGGTTCTGTTTTTCCTCGTTTCTCAGTCATGTCAATGATCATGATGATAATCAACTTTTCCAACTAGAAAATACGACATTTTGCTCATTTCGTAATAATAGTTTATTGTAGCATTGTAAAACAAGTCTTTGTATAAATGTCTGGCAACTGGCAATTTTTCTGTCCTGATGTATCAATTGCATTCATGAAAGTCTCCAGTATGTAGCAAGTTATCATCAACACTTTTTATATTAATATTTTTGCTTATTATCATACAATACAATAACTTCGTGACATGTCCCAATTTTAGATACTGTTACTGTTTTACTGAAGCAAACAGATCTACTTACAATCTTACAATTGTTAGTAGTGAATGAGATACAGTAATTATCTGCACGGCACAAATATAGAGGCCAAGTTATAAATGTATACGTACTTTGTAATTTAAATGGCAAAATGATTTTTTATAAGGTGAGAAGGTATCTGACTTTTGAATGTGTTGATTGTTGATCAATTTTTTAAAATTAAAATTGCTGCAAGTGTTGCAACCCATACAGTAAATGTATTTTGTAAAAAATATATTTTGTTGTCTGAGAAATAAAATTCGCAATGGAAGGCTGCTGAATTACGTCACATGCAACCGAATGACCTTGAATTTTAGAGTATGCATGTCCAGATCTACACGTGTCGATAGAATTGGGATGTGCAGGGAATCAACAAAGAGTTCAATGAGGAGGTCGCTTGGCGTTTGTGTAAATCTTTTTTTATATTCAAATAAACCCATGCGGTCACTCACCGCATTGAAATTATTCACACGTGTTGCACTAGCTGATATTATAAATGTTTGAAAATACAAAAGCATATCATTTCTTAAGATTATATATTTTAACATTTGATATAATTGAGAAATATTTATATCAATGTAAATTCTATTATTTTACTAAACAGTTTTAGCAGTATTCCCAATCTTGACCAAAAGTTGGCCTGCAAGCTTTCGGACAAGGTTTCAGCTTGTACTGTTTCTGTCCTAAGTCTTTGTTTCCA
>VYYJ01003573.1:0-16131 GCA_021029165.1 Cyphoderus albinus | reverse complement strand
TGAAAGGTAGTTTCTCGAGGAGGTCGTGCTGAAGAACAAGGAAGGAACTGACATCTTTGCTCTTAAAAGGAGTGTTTGGATTCATTTCGTCCACAATTCTATCAGCCATGCCTTTCTTGCTCACTTGCCTGTCATAAATTCGTTTTTCCAATGTGCAGTCGGACACAAATCTGTAGATATGACATGGCTTCGTCTGACCGTATCTATAAGAAAACAATACGATTATCATTTTAGTATTTCGCCCATATTACTAATGCTGCATTGCAACCACGATCTTGTCACATCAAAATGTTTAATTACCTGTAAACCCGACATACAGCTTGGCTATCATGACAAGGATTCCAGCTTGCATCAAAAATGCAGACGCGATTCGCCCCCACTAAATTAATACCTAACGACCCTGCCCTTGTCGAAATAAGAAATACTTTTTGCATATTGTTTCGATTGAACTCGTTTATTATTTTTTCACGTTCCAGTCCTGCTGTTGAACCGTCCAGTCTCACGTAGTCAACGTGCTTTCTCCAGTCAAATTTTCTCTTAAGAAATACTTCAATCAGGTCCAAGGTAAGCAAACTTTGTGAGAAAACAAGTAACTTGTCGTCGACAGCCACGGTGGCCTGAATTAATTGAAAGAGTATTTCGAATTTTACACCGTTCTCCATTACTTCTGGGGCGTAATTTTCAAAAAGTGGTTTGGCCCACTCCAGTGAAATTCCACTGGTCTCTGATTTTGTGGAGCAAGATTCTCCGAGTGGATTGGGAGGCATTCCAGTGTCGTAAGGGTCGACACAACCTTGTGCTGCTGATAGGGAAATTCCGTTGAGAGGAGGTCGACCGCGAGGTCTTCCAGTTCCCCTTCTAGGTTTGTTAGTTTTTGAAACAGGACTCACTTCATCCAAGTCTAAATCCATTTCCAGATCTAAGTTCTTCTTTACAACATTCCAAAGCACATCTGGATGGTTCCAGATTTTGCAACAAACTGCAAAAGCCTTGATTGGATTAGCTGAAGCGTTGTCACTTTCCAGGTCATCTCTCAAATACCTAATAAATTCTTTGTAGATTTTTAATTGCACAGGAGTTAGTCTGACAAGAAACACCCATTCTTCTTTTTGTGGCAAGGCGTTCTTGAGAACTAGGTGGGATCTTCTTTGTACGAAACCTTCCAAAAGGGAATGAAGCACATGAGACCTATACTTCATTAAGCGCTTGTCTTCATACGTAGAATCTGCACATTGGCCATTCTGAATTGGACGTTCAAACATGTTCGAAAATTCGGCTTTTGTACCAAGATAGTTGGGTCTGACAAAGTCAACCATACACCTAGAGAACCAAAGGAAGCATATCAAATTAAATATTTATTTCTATGTAGAATGGCGTCAGAATCGCAAATTGTTACATGACTTAATTGATCCGTTCAATTTTACGTACCAGTATTCCATTAAATTATTTTGCAGTGGATATCCCGTCAGAACAACACGTCTTTTCGTCTTGATCGACTTCAAGGCTTGAGAAATTCCTGCACCGCTGTTCTTAATTCTGTGCCCTTCATCACAAATAACGCAATCTGGGCCTGGATCTACCAGGCATTCATAAATCCTATCCAAGCTTTCAGCTTCCGCCATTCTTTCTTCATGTTCAATTACCATCGCCTTTCTCGTCGATTTTTTAGGCCTTTTAAGTGCCAGCATGCGATACATTTCATATCCAATCAATAGCACACCCCCTTCCTTCGTCCAAGTTGTAATAGTTCTTTCTCTGGCTTGTAATGATTTTACTGTTTCGTTCAACAAGAAAACTTCAAATTTTCTTGTTTGAATTCCTTCTTCTAGGGATGGGTGTGGCGATGAAAGTGTTGACTGTTCACGTTGCGGTTGCAATGAAGGACTAGGCGCAGACGCCAATGACGGAGATTCTTCGTTCTCATCATTAATCGGATCAGAAGCAAGGTTGACCGTTGAATCAAAACCAGATCTTGAGGATATGTCTTGAGGGCTTAATTTTCCCGTTTCAGTACTGCTGGTTCCTTCTTGTAGTACTGTTTCGGGATGCTCCTCTTTTTTCATGAGTTTAGTCTTGGATTTCTTTTTCAGGTTAGAGTTTTCTTTCGGTGGTTTCTCCCTCTCTGGAGGTAGGTATCGATTAAATTCGTTAAGCCAGTTCTGAATAGTATTTATAGGAACGATAATCAAAACCGTTTTCCCCACGGTTCGCAAAAGAACATCACAAAAAGAAACCGTTTGCAGAGTCTTTCCCAGTCCCATTGCATGTGCGAGAATGCATCCGAAGCCGGCGCTCTGAATATACCTGCCAACAAAAGACAACAATCATTCAAGTAAGTAAACCAGTGACACAAGTCCCTCCAAATACAGCTTAACCAGGTTTTGGAAAGTTTGTTTTTACCTTTCCCTACTCTCTATCACATTGTCGTACAAGAACCGAATTCCACCAATCTGATGTGGTTTTACAATTTTTGCGATTTGTGGAGCTAAAAATAAATTCTCGTCTTCATCAGGATGTCCAACGTTTACCAGCACGCGTCCCAAATGGTCCGGTACATTAAGCAAGTCTTGACTACATTCATCTTTCTCTTCAGGTTCTTCGTCTTCCTCTGGATCTGGAGTGATTATCACGCAATCATCGTCGCTTTCAACTTCCTTAGTGGGTCGACTTTCCGTTACGATTGGTCTCTGAGAGACATGGCTCTGAGCCATCTTATCCAAGTCATCTTCTTCGCCTGAACTTAATGCAATGACTTCATTTGAAAGTAGTTTCTTTGACTCTTTAATTTCACTTCGGAATTGATAGTTAAGATGAGGAGGAACAGGAAGAGATAACTGGGGTAGTGTCATCGTGTGTGGAGGCTTCTCAAGTTCCTCATCAGAGCTTAAAAGTATGCAGTCGTCATCATTCGCTTGATATTGTTTTGTTGGATCGCTTCCGTCTAACGATACCGTTATGTGCTTTTTGCGAATTAACTTTTTAATTTGTTCATCGCTGTATTGTACTGAGTGATGAGGTTCGTGGTAAGCGCCCCTGAGTGACGCGAACGGTGGAATGGAAGTCGAGGTTAAACTCTCTCTTAAGAGCTGTGATTGTTGTTGTTGCAAAATCTGTAGCTGTTGTTGCTGTAATTGTTGGAGTTTCAATTGCATACGCTGTCTCCTCTCCTCTTCCTCTTTCCTAGCAGCAAGGGTTAAGTCGTCTAATTGGTCAGGTTTCAAAATATCTTTTATCTTACGACGTAAGTTGGAATTCCGCTTCTTCTTTTTCGACTTTTTATTTAAACGGACATTTTCAGTCTCATCTGCATCTGCCGGATCCTCCTCCGAATCTTCGACCGATGCAACTTCATCATCGTAAACTTCCTCGTCTTTACTTTCCTTTGAGCCGAGTTCAGCTTCAATTGTTTTCCTTCTGTCGGCGACGCGTCGTTTTCTTTCCTCCTCTTCCTCCTCCGACTTGAACTTTTTTCCTGTATCATTCTCCTGGTTTTGTACATTATCAGCTCCATGGTTAAGTGGGTTGGGGGCACATGAATTCTCTTGGTCTGGTTGTGGAGAATCTAATTTTATTCTCTTTGAAGGGGGGTGACCGCTATCATCAGAAAATGGTTCTTGATTCACAGTCGATTCCGACATTCTAGTTAAAAATTAAAGTTTTTAAGAAATCTTCAACAGGTGCCACGAAAAATGAAAAATAAACACAATACCAACCAACACAGACATCAGGCTATAGATGGTTTTATACTCATTATTTATTTCATGCCGAAACGTAATTATGAAGGTACTACATTCTCATTTACTAAATGGCGTTTTCGACCGCGCCTCTAATAGTATAGTAGAATGATGAATATAATATGAAACAATAAGTGTAGGGATTAAGATTAAATCTACAAGTCAACATTAAAGGAGAAAACTGAAACGTCAAAAAGTATAATTTCCATTTTTCATCTTACGATGTAGAAAAGAATATTTTTGAGAGGAAAATTAAACAGAGAGAAAGTACAAAGAAGAAATGCTACTTAAATCCAGTTTCCAACATCCGTTAGCGGTAACGAAAGTGGATACTTGTACTTTTTGCATATAACAACAACAAGATTTGCGTTTCGGCATGTTTAAATAATGCTTCCATGATCGTAATTTATATTAATTAGATTAGATAGCCAAAAATTAATAATTTCGTTGTTTAAAAACTTTCAATACCCACCTTGAATTATTCTTTTTGACTCCTCACTTTCACCACTACCACACTATAGTTTCTCATAAGATAAATACAACGATTGACGATTACCACTATTCACTAATTTAACTCTCTAATTTAATTACTATCAGAGAAAAATTAACAACAAGTACCCAGAATTTCACTGAAACAAAGAATACAGTCACAGCAATTTATTTGACTGTGTTATTTCTTCTTGACTAGCTTTAAGTACTTGGACGAATCAAATTCAACTTCTTCGAATTCCTCGTCAAGGTTAACTTTGGTTTTCGGTTTCCTTCTCAGAAGATGATGTTTCTTCTCGCGTTCGCTAAGGGCGTTGATGTCGAGAGGCAACTGCAAAAATACCAAAATTAGATACACAATTATTACGAATCCTTAAACTGAAAATTGATTTTAACGATGCATCATTAAATTATTAGTATTTTTAAAACAATCTATACCTTAATTATTTGTCTTGGCTCATGGTACCGAATTGTGAAAGTCGAACCGTCCGGATTGACAACGCGTGTTGGATACTGGCGAAGATATTGAAGACGATTAATTCTGCCGACTGTTGCTCGAGTACTATTACAGCGCACAGAATTTAGACACAACAACGGAAAATTAACAGTCGCACGTCCCTGAAAAGTTGACGATAATTGTATTAATTGCGCCGCCTTAGTAAAGACACGTTTGACACCAATCATTGTTTGCTTCAACTTCTTTCTTCAATGATACTTAAAAGTCCGTTAAGTATTACTAGTTGAAAGCAGTTGTTGTTTTCCTCCAGTAAAAACCGTTTGACTTTCTCTCCTTTTGAAGTCTGTTAAAAAGATTAAATTAGTTTTAATGTGAGCTTTTTATCCAAAGCCAGAGTTTAAGTATTTCTGTACTCCGCGCTCTCTCTACTGTACTACTTCCGAAATTAAATTGGAACCGTGACAGGACAGAATATTTAGGTGCGTTTAGTTGAGTAATTTAATTACTTTCAAGTTCAAAAGGTCCAAATAAACAACAGAAAGGAAAATCTACTGACTCAAATGGAATGGAGTGTACTAGAAAAAAGTTGTTACAAAACAAAGCCCTGCCTATTTCATCGTTGTGTAACGAAGAGAGTAAAAGAATAATGAATGTATAGGTAGTTAACTTACGCAAACTGCAGTATAAACACTTGATTTCCCTCAGGATACTTTACTAAAGGTTTCCCTTTTTACCAACAATTTCTAATTGATCTTGATCTGATACGCCGTAAAAGTGCTAAAAGTAGAAAAAATACAGTAACATGGTGCGGATGTGGGGTCTTCTCATTTCTTCTTCTGTAATTCTCCAATATTCACATTCACGCAATATTCGCACGCACATCACTTCGTATTCGTATCAGTTAGTTCATCATACGATACCCATGTCCATAATGAACCTATGTAACTCGAAAGGATCAATCGAGTCAACTTTAGCTTCACAAAAGTCACTGTATTCTAAACTACACTGCCCAAGAAGCATACTGTAACTTTAACGAAGAGGTTATAAAAGAAGTAAGTAGGTGTACAACAAAAACTGCTCACGCTCACACTTCACACATCATGGTAATGCTGAAAGAAGTACACTTGTAAAAAGTTGTATAATGAATGATATGAAATGATACTACTCCGTTTGTGCCCGTCCTCTTCGCTGTATGTAACTTACTAAAGTATTAAACTTACCTACCTACGTTTACGTATACATGGTACAAAATACATACAAAGTGCAAGTGTATCAATATAGTATGATACCACCGAACAGACCACACACGTCAAATTGTGGGAATATGCATATTTCTGCGAATATGATGATGCGAAATGCAAAAAAACTTTTCCTTATACAACGAGTAACATCACCCGGACATTGGAAATGGACACAGGTCCACAAAACGAAAGAACTATGTACAAGAACCTTTACCCAGCGAACTTCGACTGTCGAAGGAAAGTCGCAGCAGTCGTTTTCTGAGAAAAGATATTTCAGAAGATTACGCAGTATTTGCGAGCAACTCCTTTTAATAGTACGTAATACGTATATAGTTACGTATAATATTGATGAGGGTAAAAGCTACTAATACATTTTTGCATTATTAACCTGCGCTGTATGTTGAAGGACAAGTGAAAATTCCCGATTACAATCACTTCGATTCAATCCATCCCAACCATGACATGACTTTTCTCTGCTTTACTATACTGTGAAGTTTCGAGAGAGGAGTCGGGGCAAGAAGCGTGATAACCCGTGTCCAAATTTGGTTTGAATGACATATTTAAGAGAACTCAGAACTTCCCTTTCAATTTGCATGCGGTCCGCCCGTTTCCATTTCCATACTAAATATGTATATGTATAGTATATATCGCATCCCGGTAAAAGTTGTTGTAAAACGGTTAGCTATGAGCATATTGATTGTGCAATAGCTTTCACCTGTCTGTATTTATTACTAAATGGTTCAAATGAAATGGCATTGCACTCCTGCCACTCCACGAATAGAATGACATACATAATTATGAGCTTTATTATCTTTAATTATCTTGATAAAAGAAGCAGAGTCGATTTGTAAAAAGGACGCCCAACCTGGATTAATTTTCTTAAAAACCCGATACAAAAATTTTAAAGAATTTTTAACAGCAAGTGAATTATTCTTTGTACTTTTACGGCTGTCATTTTATTGAATTTCATTCGAGAACCTGAAAATTAATGCTTAAAATTTTCATGTCGTGTTCACAATGTACTGACCCCATAATTTTAAAAAACCGAGATCACTTTTTAACTTTGCACCTTATAAAATGATTGTATCTTCTTTGTTATAATCAAGATGATTTTCTGAAAACTTTATACCATGAAATTCGAAGTGTTGCAAAACGTTGATTACAGACGAATTCCCTTCGCAAAACTCGAACTCATACTCACACATCCTCCAAGAGTAATGCATAAATTGTTACGGTGTGGGGCTCCGAGAGGATTATTATTATACGCCTTTGCTTTCCTGTGCTAGATAATCACAGCAACACCAATCAAATTAGTTTCAGACAAAGAATTTGCTTTTATTAGCGATAACGAAATCGAAATTGGGCATTTGGCAAAGGGCTTGTGTAGCACTCAAAGGGCATCTCTTGTAAATTAATTTGCTGGCACAAGATGCTTGCTTTAGTTTTGATTGTTTAAGTAAGATAAGCACTAAAAGTAGGTTTTAACACGACTGACATAATTCAACATTCAACGCTTGCTTAAGAGAGCTTTGAATTTGCTTTTAGTATTCATCAGTTGCTTAATCTTACACATCAGTACTTTGTGTCCGATTTTATCTAATTTTTACTAATTAAAACTAACGGCGATGATGGCTCAGTTTTAGTTTATCGTTTCCGTTCACTCAGTCAAAGAATCATAGTTCTATAAAGATTGATGAAAATATTCTTGTAATTCAAGAATCTGGAATTTGGAGTCACAATTAAATTTTTCTATGAGAGTTTTAAAAACATCTACAAAACCGGAAGGATTGCATAAAATAGATCTCACAATAGCCCTTTAAAATAGCTCTTTAATAAGGGTAATAGGACAAGGGAAGGAACTGTCAAAGTCATGCAAAAAGTGGAATGAAAATGTAAACGTAGATAACCCAAATTTTCAAATCTTTAGGTTTGGACATTACGAAACTTACAAATTAATGTATTTTCTTCCTGAGTTCGAAGAGATGCGGTTTTATACATGCATAAGTATGTCGTGTCAGTTGCTGCAATTTTTTATTATTGGTTACATTGAAGCTTTTATTCTCATCAGGTAGCTGAAGATTTAGCAATGATGACATTACAGTTCCAGCAAGTTAAGTTAGTTTAAAAACAATCAATTAAATCGGGAAATATTGAAACTGCGATTTTGCTTTGTCATTAATTCCGAGTCGGAATTTCCGACTTATCACATAAGAACTTGGACTCATGAACATTCAACATATACAAATGTTAAATGACCGTTTTACAATATTTATTGTAAAACGTTTAAACTCCTGGTATTGTACGCATACTCACGTGCATTTAAATCAATCTTTAATGTGCAATAATTATATTGTAGTATTAACACAATTTTTAAGTAATTATTAACTGGGTTGGGTATACAACAAAACTCATTGAAACATAGTGGAAGAATGTAAACACCCTTAAATAAAGCTACAAAGACCTAGAAGCATGAACATGAATCCCTTCGTTATGTACTATAAAGTTACGAGCAGACCAGACGAGATTCAAGTACGAAACACGCCGAATAATACGTATCGAAGCATATTTTATGAACATAACATGTGCAATAATTATTGCAGCAACTAACACTGAAACCTAGTATTTAGGCTTTATTGCCAAGCAAGGTGAAGTAAATAAATGCAAACCATTTATTTATTCCTTCAAAATATACCTAAATTGTATTTGCAAAATTGTATTTCAAGCAATGGTTTAAAAATTAAATCTGAATGGAAACATGAAAGCGAACGTGGCAGTTGTTGCAGAACACTGAAAAGAAAAAATAACGCATGCATTTATTTTCAGTTTTTCAGATAATGCTACATTTTATGAGATTCAACTCATTTTCTACCAACCCAAAATCATTTAGTTTTGAAGTGCACGCTAAGCACCTCCATTTCTGCTCGTATCTGAGATGTAGGTAATTATTAAAATTTCAGTAGTACTTGGCAGAAATAATAGCGTCACCACTGCAAATAACCCCACCTAAACCAGGGACAGCACCACTACTACAATTTATCAACATTATAAAAAAACGATTACCGTATCACTTTCTTATAAAGTAGTCGCATTTTCATAAAGCTTCCTGTGACCACGACCGGCGAGACAACGAACAGGACACTTGAATTTTTACTTCAAAATCACGACATTAACAGTCCTTTTACATTTGTATTATCGTAATTATTTTTTAGCGTTGTTTTTGTGCAAAGTCAACTTAAATGCTCCAACCATCTTACTACCGTATTTAATATTAAGTATTCACACTAAAGATCATAATTAAATGTAAGTTGTGCCCCAATCCCAGTTAGTTAACAGTGGATAAGCTCTCTGGTCTTGGTTGATGGTCTCATCAGTTTGAAATCAAATCATAAAGCATTGTTTGGGCCGAGATCACTGAAATGTGAAGAATCGTCCACGAAACATGCCTAAGTATAAAAAAGGATAGAGTAATAATAATAATTTTAAATGAGTGACGAGCTAAATATGATTATACAAACATAGTGTGGAGAGCTGCATGCGTAGCTCGTTTTTTCTCTTTGTTGGCCTACGACAACAATGTGGCTATGTGCATTCTCCTCTGATGTATACCACCAGTGAATTAAAGGGTTGGCTCAAGCTTTGTATCAACATCCCATTGCAGAACAATGACGAACTCGTAGTTTCGTCGTGGCAGTTGCAGCGTCAGGCTTGACATGCAGAGAAAAATCATGAAGCATGGAATCAACTTTGCAATTTATCTTTTGTTGCCGTTAAGTTCAGTACGGTGGACTCTGACTACCTGTTGTGAGTGACAAAGTTTGTTAGTTGCTGCTGTGAAGAGTGAATCGTTTCATTATTATGACTTTTAACTAGACACGGGACGTTTTTTTATTTATTTTTAAAAAATAGTAAATAAAAGATTTGATCTGATTTTACTACGACTTTCTCGTTCACAATGCTTTTATTATGTTGTGATATGACGGATGAGGTTAAACTTTAACCTGTCTGTCAGTTCAGTTTCAACAGCCGAAATGAGCCGGTTGGTTCTATTCGGTTGTGTTTGCCAGCACACTTCTTGGTGTCCTCATTGATGACTGTTTATTTGATATCATTGATTTTTGAATTGGAGTTCTGAACCTTTTCTGTGTTTACGTGACAAACTTGAATTGCAGAAACTTGAAATCAATTGAAAGGCCTGATTTTTGGCGGAGTAATTGTAATTGTGATAGGTTGTGGTTTTTTTCAAGATATTCAGAGACAAACTTGCAAGATATAATGTGTTATAAGACATTGTTTACTCATATTGATGTAATATAATCGACGACATTTCAAATAACGTGTATATTAATTGTATGCAAATATGCAAAAGCGCACTTTAACGCAAAATGCTTTTGATTGTTATCAAAGAGTTATCAAAATCATTGATTTGCATATGAGTAAATGAGGGGTAGTTTGACTTTAGTGGTCAGCTTTACCAGTCTTAAGGTGTTTGCCTCGTAAATGCGTTTATTAAACCTACTTAAAGAATGTCATGCAAAGAAAGTGAAAAGTGGCATGAGTATTTAATATTGAATTTTTATAGCCTAGAAAATCATGCATCGGATCCATGTTTAATGTTTGTCGCAATTCTTTCTTTATTCAACAAGACTTGTCACTTTCAAATATTTCTTGTGAGCGTTATGTGTGTTCTGAAGTCATCACACCTTTTAGTTTAAAACAACAGACATTACATTACGGCCATTAATTATCTGATTTATTTGAAAATCATTGATTTCTCGCATGTTTGTCAATGGGTGTTACGCTCCGCATGTCCAACAATTTTAAAATGTCTCTGCTCCATATTCGCTATTCTAATCGTTTTTCGTGCTATAGAGAGTCGGACAGAAATCATTTCAATATATCCTGAGTAAATTAGTCAATTTCATCTTATTACAAAAAGATAACGCATATTCGCCGCGTGACCGTCTTTGAGTACAAAAACCAGGAAGTTACCAAAGCCGTTCAAATGTCTTGTGCTGTAATTTATTAAAGTAATTTCATGGATAGTTGCACTGCTCATTTGGTGACATCGTTATCAACACAATTAGACATCACCGTCATCTTATTGCCTCGGCTTGAAAACGGCAATGATGAGTAGCAGCATGTCAGACAGAAAGTGTTACAATCCGATGAACACAAAAGAAAATTGGCAGTCTCATGAGGCGGATCGAAGTCACCCGTTTTGTGACCAGCGGGTCAGTAAAGAAAATAATACAATTCCAATTTTCACCATGAGTGAAGAATTAAATCTGGGTCCGGCTCAGCGTGACGTCACAAAGGCATGCATTTTCAAAAACAGACAATTGGCTAGCTTGAGCCGGTGGAACAATGATACTAATATTCCCAGCAGTAGCACAATTGCAACATCTGCGGAATGCAAAGGAAATATGAACAAAGAGATCAATTTGCCGATGAAAACTGTTACAAGTAATAATGACAGCCACAAACATAGTGACCATCATTACACTTTAACAGCCATCAGTCCCTGTGACAATCAATTGGATAGCTCCAATTGTTGCAGCAGATTTGAAGAGAAAAATTATTCCGAAAACAGAAGACAACCGTCAACGGTACAATCAAAATCGCACACCAAAAATAAAACTTTGAGTGAAACTTGTCTTGATTCTGCAAGTGATTGTGGAGGTGGCAGTAATCAAGATTATAATGGTCACGGAGACACTCAAAAGTGTAATATAATGGAAAGCAGAGTTAATAACACCTCTACTGTTAGAAATTCAGTACCCCGAACATTTTATTTGAAAAATCGGCCTACCATCAACAGTAAAGCCCCGTGTGACAACTCTCTTTGTAGCGCTGTGTCAAAAAATTTACCACCAAAATGTCGGACTAAAACTAGCAATAGAAGAAGTAATTTTATCGCCATTAGTTCAGCTTCGACTTCGAGTTTAATTCCTCTATTCGTCAATTTCATTTTATTTTCTACATTTCTCCTCAACGGCTTTTACCTTTCAGTGCAGGGAGAAATTGTTTCTGCTGCAGGAGACTCTAATATATTAAGACCTTACAATGAAAATATATCATTAGCAAAGTCATCGCATTTAACTTACCACACGCATCGAAACGATTACAATCACGACAGTGATAATAATGGACATGGGATCAAAGTCAAGTTTAATAATAACAGTATTTACTCTTCATTGTCACATGCACAAGATGGGACCAACGGTAAAGAAGAAACATCAACAGCGCCCATTCAGTCGGAGGGTGAGATTTTAAGAGATTTGCTGTCACAGCCGTTGGACACTCTTGATAAAACTCTTTTGCTCAAGGTAAACAACAAACCGTTTATTCAAAGCGGTGTTATTAATACACACGCTCTTATTATTATTAATTAAAATAATTTTGCAATGCATTTTCTGCTTAAATTAAAATTATAAGGAGCCTAAGCACCTTGACCTAAGCCTGTGAATTAATTGCGGCTGGGCTGAAAACGATACCTTTTCTTGCTTTAGGTATATACAATTACGAAGTTTCTAAAAATGCAGGCATTCTCAATTCCTTTGATTGCATGTTCGTTACTTTAAAAGACCCATTTCACGTCATTTGAATGTAACGAAATATCCTTAACTTTACTACAATCCACAGAGGTTCGATTGTATGTTTTCATAATTCATTGATTTATATTGATTTTGATGCGTAATTGCTGGCCACGCAATATATTGCATCATTTACCCAAATTAAATGCTAGTCAGATTTTAATACTATTGAAAAATGAAAGCATGCTGATTCAGTCTCACAAAAAACGCATAAAACGAAGTATTGAAAATGCTCAACTATTGACAAAAAAATATGATGTATAGTTTGTAAGTAAATGTTTATTCTTAAAATATTCTTTGAGATTTTATGTTACAATGCGTTTTATAATAAAAAGAATTCATTGCTTTGCGAAGCGGGCGACCCTTCACTTCGCTAGCAGAGTGAAGAAATCTTAGTTATTTACGTACGACTGCTGTGGACTCTACAGCAGATTACACATATCATTAATATCAAAAGATTATCATTATCGAGCTATCAATATAGATTTCAAAATATGATTATATATTTTCATGGTTCGATAATCCAATTCACGAAGCATTTATTTTTATCACGTTTGCCATATAATATTAAAATTTGCAAAAAAAAGATACAAAAAACCATATACAAACCAGAGTAATAAATTCTCGTATTTTGTTAATCCTTTAAAATTATTATGACCAGAATTAGATTTTGAGATAATCGTGTTTTATGATTGCACTCTGTTAACGATTTCGCAAAGTTTCATTATAGGGACACAACATGCAGGAATTATATAAATGAAAGCTTAGACAGTAAACCTACATAAATCAAAACACTTCTTTCGTTTGCCTTCTTGGAAAAGTGAATCGCATGAATTTTGTTTATCTTGGTCTTTGCATTGTAGAATCCTCTTCTGTTTCACTCCATTCATATTTGTCGTGATTCGTTGATCACTAAAAATTTCTTCCCAGATTTCAGTTCATGAAAAACGACGCGGCCCAGCATGTACGTTCTAGATGGTTTACAAAGCAAAAGTTGACCTGCGCTAGTAAATTGGCAATGTATGTAACATAGGTCTCATCACTTTAGAGTTGTGCGAATGGCGTTGTAAAAAGCGATTTGGCTTTCACGACAAATAATCATTGATGACTCACGGATAAAATGTTATGATAATGAAGAGGTGTTAGATGGGGTTAAACAGTTCAGCGGGGACCAATTTAGGAATTATTGCGCGAAAACGTCTCTCAATAAAAAAGAGTTCAAGGTTATTGAGAGTGTATTGGTAAAATATAGAAATTCTCATAATATTACTCGAAACGCTGTCGCTGTCATTAATATATTATTTTTGTAACGACTTTACATTCTTCTCATTCATTCATTCAACCCTAAAACTTTCGACGGATGTTTTAAAGTTTTGACCACGACAAAGTCGTTAGTTTATAATGGTATCTAAGTTAATAAAGTATGAAGCAGGTTGTAAATCAGCATCTGCATACAATTGATGCAAACGAATGCGTCTGCCAGTTATATGAATTAAACCTATGAATATGCTTGAATGAGACGAAAGGGAAAAGATGAGAGCAGTGCAAGAGGAGTGTTCAAAATTAAGAGTTTAATGAAATAAAGCTAGAAACGGTTGAATTGGAATGAGGAAAAGGGAAGACCTAGATTTCAAATCACTGCTATATACCGTAGTTATCTACATTTGGGTAATGCAAATGTTATGCACATTTTTACTTTTATCTGGGTTTACTGGGTTTACTGTGTAACTAAAAAAAATCGTGGTGCTGAAAATATGGGTGAAGGGTACGGTACGATACTCTTAGCATTTAAACATGTAGGGTTTAAATAGAACGGTGGTAACGGAATGAGTGGCAGATGCCAATTGTTATCAAAATGAGAAATAAATCTGATGGGTTTCTGAATTGAAGGAGGAATTTGGATAAAAAAGGCCTTTCATAACTTATGGGCAATGCAGCAAAAACATTCCATTTTCGTCTATTCAATAATAATGTTCTCCAAAAACAAAACCCTACGAATTTTTGTTTGGCAGCGTCATTTACACAGAAATCAGGTACCTTTTAATAAAAATAGTTTAAAAACGGTAATCACATGAATCATCATCAGTTAATGTGATAATTGCTAGAGTCAATTGTGCTGATTTTTAAAAGCATCACAAACACGAAATAAAAAGGTGGTGCTTCTCACAGAAAGAAGTCGTAAACGATTCCATTCTTTCGAATCAACAAGTTCTTACGAGCAGATAAGAAAAATGACCTTGTCAGTCTGTCCAACTATTTTTTGCAAAGCAAAACGTATTATGTGCGTGGAGTCTCTGTTATAATTTTAAACGGTTTATCATCTAATTCTCTTCCTATTCCTGTTTATTCACATATGTAGCCAATTAATAAAGTTGGGAAGGGAGTCACTGTATAAGCAGTACTGGCTAGAAATATTATGACTGAAATGTGATTAAATGATTACGATTAATTAAAAGCATTTTTTATTTTGCTTACTCATCTAAACTCCCACTGTTCAATTCTTATTTCACTGTCTGTTACAAAAGTGTTAACTGAATATTTTTTGTCCAATGTTATGATGATGTTTGCTTAGAAGTCGATTCCAGAGATAAGGAAAGGAGGTGACTGCTGTAAGGAGAAGAGATAAAAAAATATTTTTTTAATTTCATGATTATTAAACATCAAGGTCATTTACACTTACCTACCTGGTGAATTTTAAACTGTTAAAATTTATTTTGATGCACATGAATCCTACATAAAAATGTGTTTCACTCTCACTCCCTAGGAGTGGAAAAGATAAATAATGTGCAAGTTACACTGCATTTTGCACTTCTGCGTTGTTAAAAGGAATGGCAAACAGTAAAATTTAAAATGCATTACCTTACATGGATTTATTGCTTTTGTACCCACTGACTGACCAACCGTTATTTTTTATATCTGATTTGATATGCAAATGTTTATGTTTGCAATGAAGAACTCTCTTCTCAACACTCTAAAGTACTGAGCAAACAAAGATTAAGATCAAACTGCTACACTACACTTAACTATTTATCCTTTTAAAAAATTGATTCAATTACCTTATTTTATGAGACTTCTTTCTCTTTTGTAATTGGTATAAACAAAGTCTTAGATGCTTCGGTTATTCATGTGGAGTCTCGGGGATTTTTTGTTTTCAATTAGCTAACATAAATCTGTGAATCGTGTAATATCCTGCTGATATTTTAATCTACCAATTAATTTAAAAAGTTGTTTGTTAATAAAAATGTGTTAAATATTTGGCATTTTTTGTAATCATAATTTGTTTTTACTAAATGATAAAAAGTTATAATACAAATTTCACGATTTATTCTACTTAAAACAGCTTCATTGTTGAATAATAATCTTTTTTAACGATTTTGATGAAGATTATTTGTGTACACTATAAAAACGCAAATACGTAATTAATCATTTTACCCCAAATTCTGAGTCTATTTATTACAAAAGACCTATAATGGAATGCGTAAAATAACAGTTCGCTTTCATAATAATCTTATGCTAGTTACCTATTTAATATATAGTATCTGCACTATTAACCTATATTTTTGCAATATCCAAGTCTAACTCTGATGGATGAATCATGAATCATAGACAAAGAAGCA
>VYYJ01003572.1:0-16136 GCA_021029165.1 Cyphoderus albinus | reverse complement strand
GTAAATGATTGGCTCAAACGCAGACATCAATCCCATGACCTTGAGAATTGCAAAAATATGAATAACACATTTTCCTATTGTTATTGAAACATTAAAATTAGTGCGAGCGATTTACTTGATAATCATTATACAATCCCCAGGAACAAGTCCGGTCTGTGCAATTTGCGAACGTCCAATCATCGATTTCCGTTACATTTCCTGACGCTTCTCGCAAAGTACCTGAGCCTAAAATTTACAAAAATAAAGTTGCAAATGGTCGTACATTTGCTTGCAACTTCTTTTTAAAAAATAGAATTTCAATTTCAATACGTAAAAAGTTTTTTTTACCGCAAAGAATGGCAAAAATGGCGTAGGAGACGGACGTGATGAAGATGGCACCCAGAGTTCCCTTTGGAATAGCTTCTCCAGGGTCCTACATGATGGAAGGAGGCGTGGGAGCAATAATTTTTAGAAAATCACAAATAATTCAAAACTAAGGCATTCATTATTTTATTTTACTGCAACCGCTCACCTTCAGATCTCCTGAGATGCTGGCTCCAGCCTGGATTCCTGAAATTAGGGAGCAGTAAACATGTCAAAGTTGGAAACTTATCCCAGCCATGAAATTCTGACCTGTCAATTTTCATTTCGTACGCGTGGGACGAAAGCTCAATGAAAGTCACGCTTTAAAAACATATTCGACCCGCTTATGTAATTTAGTAGCGACTTTATTAGCTAAAGTCATTTGAAAAAATTTAAGAGTCCCTTTCTAAACTTTTGACCATTGAAAAAGTTAGTCTCATGAAGTGGGCCGGCACGGCACGGAGAATTTTCTCTGAGGCCACATAAATCTAGACAACAAGAAAGTTTCTGTTACCTGCGACAGCGGGGAAAAAGATGCCAAAAATTGTGAAGAAATCTTGCTGCTTGCCCTCACTAAATCTGTAATCCGGACCAAAATTGGAAAGAAAAACCGTCCCTGCAAAAAGTATTCAAACAACTTTAGCCCAAAGAAAGTCAGATTAAGGAATGAAATGTAAATCGAATTTCAAAACTTACCATTCAGGCCTACAAAACCTCTGGCAAATGTGATATCATTTTGTGGTCCGATAAAAGCCCCAATCACGTAATCAGCCATTGCCACTAACAAAATCACCAGAAGCCCGACTTGCGCCTTTAAAATAAAAAGTATTTATATACGAAAATATTTTTTAATCTAGTTTAAAAAGAAAAAACTTAATTATAATTAGTAATTTAGACTGACTTACTTTCGCTTCCCATTCCAATCCAACTATAATAATTACCTGTAATTGTGTAATTTCAAACATGAACTTATTAAAACCGCTCTTACATAATACTTAAGCATAATAAAACGGTTAGTGAGATAATGAAACGAAAGAAACCTGGAGCACGACGATGGCGATGCAGCTTATAATCCTGTTATCGTTCTCCCCTCCATCCACAATCTGCACTTGTTGTGATGTCAGCAAGGAGATCATGGCCTCCGAAAATCCGACAACATTCAAGGCCGCCATGCCTGCGCAGGTTCACATGGGAGAATAAATAAAAACGGTTTATTTTATTATTGTCACTGGTCATTTACCACGAAGTTGAGGTAAGTAGTAGCAAACAATAAATAAAATGAAAACTGATCCCTTATGCTCATATAGTATTTATAATAAAATCTCAGGACTTACCGGCATTAGCGAAGGAAAACACTATACCTAAAGGAATAAAATGATACACCAAAAGTGTTAATTGCTGTAACGTGACCCGGGCCTGCTCGTTGCCTGCTTATGCTTGGATTCACCAAATAGGAAATGTGAACCTGCAGAGTACCGGAAATGATACTCTGGTGCAAAACCCAATTACATGTTTCATCTCATCATATAACATAACCGTTTCATTTCCCAACTTATGGTCGGTCTCCTTTGCGGGAAACCATTTCCGTTTCGGTTGAATCCAAGACAAGACGCAATCAAGCAGAAGCTCGCAATCAGTGATATAATTTTGTATGTGTCTACTATATAAAATGTCTCACCTATGGCTCCACCCCATTCGGCGCCTAGAGATCTCGAAATCATGTAGTAGAGACCACCTAACAAATTGAGTGGATAATTAATCTAATTGCTCGCAATCTCTCATACATATTAATGCTCTTACATGCATAAAGGCGAAGAAAACGTTTTACTACGTACCCCCTTTGATTTCTCCATTTGTGGAAACTGCGCTCATGGAGAGTGTAGTGATTGTGGTTACAATTGTTGAAATAACTATGATGATCATCGAATGAACTACAGAGAGCAGCGGAATTATTGAATCATGATTATTAGATTATTGGCAGTATTAAATTAATTACTCACGTGGCTGAGCACCATTTCCATACTATAAAAGTAAATGCAAAAGCTTAAAGCGTCGATCGAAAACTTACTTATTCCGGCATGAGCTACCATCCATGATAACCGGAGGAAAAGCATCACTCCCCAGATATTTAGGAGACATCTTACAAGGCACCCTTCAATCCACCCGAATTTCGTCGTTGTGCTGGGCTGTACTTCGTCTCCCAAGTTTCCCTGTAGAAGGCACACCGAGCTGAAACCTTTTTTCATACCAAGCAACGCTCCCCTTTCTTTGTTCATGTTACACTGCTACACGGAAGAAAATGAAAACTCTTTGTTACCTTCTCCTGGTTGCGCAATCTTGCTTCATGAAGCTCCTCAATTGTGGGCCTTTGCGCCGCCTGGAATGACATCCGGTTGCGATAATTCTCCAACTTTGGCAATGCATCGTGCGTGTACTGATGCAGGCTCTTGCCGTACACACCAACAGTAGAATTTGTTTGCTGAAAATCCTCTAAATCGGGAAGATTCGAGCTTTTCTTTCTCCCAAAAAGATTGACAATGGAAAACTTTCTGGTCACCGGAGGCGGTCCTGCATTTGGCGGGGCGTTGGACATGGTTTCGACAACGGGTGAGTTGTTGTTATTATTACTATTACTTTCTTCTAGCTGCTGATGCTGATGCCTGGCCAGGCTATTGGAGATCACTCTAACCAATTTCTTCACTGAATTTCTCCTGGCTCCCACAGTATCAACACTCCAATTACTTCCGGGTGACGATAAAACTTGCGATTCTGTAATGGATTGCAACGGGACTGAACTAACGTAAGACACTCGATTTTTTTCCAAATTCTCCTTGTGGCAACCCACTGCAATAGAATTGACTCGGTCCACTCGAAACCGAAAAGGTGACTCCTCAGCGTCCACTCCACTATTACTAATGTCCATCTACCAACGAAAACGAATACAAAAATTTCACTTTTTTACGCAATGGCTTTATTTTTTGCATGCAACAGTTTTTTCGTAATGACGAATTTTAATGAGTCACTGCACAAAGAGAAGAAAAAACAGTCTGAAAATTCTGATAGTTTTAAGATGTTTCACTGCTACTGCTAATGAGTTTTTCAATGTGCTAACCAACCGAGAAATTGCTCATTTGCAGCAGAGAGAGACAAAGTTGGTGTGAGCAGTTTGTACCTTGGAATGTTACTGATCCGACTAATCACCGATCAGGGTGGTGCACAGAATTAAAAATCCACGCCGCTCTTATTCCTAACTAATTCAATCCAGACAATCGATGTGCGTAGTAAGTAGGTAGATTTGAACCGCGAACGAGTTTAATTATGAAGTTTATTTATTTAAAATGTAATGTAATGTTATAGAAAATTATGTGCACGTGAAGCAAATGGAAACAGATCATAATAGAGATCATTAATATTAATATTAAAGCGAATTCAGCTATTAAAAAGGAGATTCTTTTCTTATTGTTATTAGTGCACCGCACAACCTCAATCAACTCAACTGAACACTGGCAAAGCAAAATCCATTTGTTTCTTAATAATAATTGTGTGTGAAACAGTTATTGAAATTGGAATGCTAATGGCAGAATGTTGTGAATAAAGGTTAATTAATTATCAGAGAATATAATAGAATTTTAAAAGTCAGATAACCGGTCGCAACGAATGTAGCGTTTCCTTTACCAAGATATGATCACGTATTTACTCATGTGTCACCAGATCATCAATAACTAACAAAGCATGTTGAAATGCTTTTTATCATTCATAACTTCTAGTTCTTAGTGAGTCTTAACTTTACTCATTCATACTCACACTTAGAATTTGCAGGTTGACAAATATTTTATCATATCACTCACACAACACAGACATTATGTGTGTATCGATAAGCTAATGGGATGTTACTCACTAACTCTTAGCATGAGCATAACTGTGACAGTTTGGATGCTTTGGCGCTAGTAGTGAGTGATCCTATACTAGAACACAATTATAATTCTAACTCTCGTTACCTAAACCTATCCTATTGACTTTTGATGCATTATCATTGTTATGTTAAACCTTGTGACTAATTGAGTCTGCAGAATTGAGCGATTTAAATAAGAATGAAAACGTGTGAAAATTAATCTGTCAGAGATCGTACATTATTTGAGGAAGTTTGTTAGTGGGGACAATTGGAACGGTTAATTTATTTGTCTTGTATTCTGACTGTGGTCTGTGTTGCGATTTTTGTTACGAAGACACACACATAAAATGACTAGGAAAACAAAATTTAAAAAAATTAACTAGAAGAAACTAGAAGAACTCGCAAAAAGTGTAGCACTCAATACTGCTAATTAATGACTATCAATGACTGGAATTGATGAAATATCAAAATACTATTGTTTGTATTGTTATCGTTATATACACAATTAAAAGTAAACCATTCTTTGTAGATTAATTATACATTCCCTCACTGATCTAGCAATTCGGCTCTCATTTTCATGACAATGTAACTCATTTATTATCAGTGTGCATCCTACTCTGCTGGCCTACCCTACCTACAAACAACTTGTATAGAAAACTGAGCTGGAGATGTTTGCAAATTGCAATTTTGATTTTTATGAGGGGACTGCATGTAGCAGTTTCACTGAACTCAGGGACACTCTTGAACCGGATCGCGATAATTGATGCTCCAGGATTGTATTGTAATATTAATCACGGTAACAATTTCATTATCAATGCCAACAGAAATGAGTTTGCGGTAGGCAGGGAAAGGTTTGTACTTAAATAATGTATGCAGTTGTGCAGACTGGAGTTACAGTAAATACAGTAGAAAAAAATGAAACTGGTAAAACTTCACAATTTTTCTCAAAATGGCGGTTTCTTATCTCCTCCTATCCTGTGGAAAGATTCAGGCATCAGGCAGGCTCGTTCTTTCTTAGGGTGGATTACCGATTGCAGATCGCCACTGAAACAAATGTGTTATTAATATGCTACACAGTTCGCTCGTCTTGTTTTTCTAATGTTAAGAGGTGCAGGTGGAGTAAAAAAGGTCTTGTAGAAAAAGGGACCGAAAGCATTAACAAATCAAATGATATGCTAATTAATGTCTGATATGCTTCAAATTCAAATTTCTTTCATTTTATCAAGCAAGCATGGATTAACATTGGCCACGGCTGGAAAGCTGAAAGTTTTTAATGCATGATCTGCTAAGGCTTTGCTTTGCTGACTTTAACGGGTAATGTTAAGATCCTTTCTGTCATTCATCATTACCAATTCAAAGCTATTATTGCTTGAGAAAATAATATTTCAACGATAACCGCAGAACAAAAGGACACGGCCGGAGGATGAAGCGTGTGTGCCATTATGAAATGTTCCAGGAGCGCCTTAGCCTTCTGCTTATTCTTGACAAAAGATGTTTAAATTTAAAATGCCTTTTAGAAAGTGAGTGTGTATGAATGAAACATGATTATCACCTTGAACGTTAAATGTTACGTAAATCGCATTGTTTTTATTAAGTTTCAGGTATTATTGCAAGATATTGGCTATACACAAAATGGGAATTTGACGGGCGTTATATAGCGAGAGGGTTAAAAGTTACACGCTCTTTTTCTTCAAAGTCATAATATAATTATTTTTTAAAGACTTAATTAGAATTTACTTACTCCAAGTATTAACTTTAACGTCTAAACTCACAACTAACTAAACTCATTATTATTTAAAAATTAATTAGTGTATGATAAAGGTTTTTATATTATTATATACAGACGCATGATTTTATAATAAGCATTGTTTGAAATCGGACTTGCTAAAATAACTATTTACTTTGCTTATCTTCCCTTGAATAATAAAAAAGTGATCGGCTTCTTCTTATCCGGATGAGTCTGGTTTCACAGAAAAGAAACCTGCTTGTCAATGCAAACATTTTCATTTAAGATTCTTCATTAGTTTTAAATAGCGCGAGGTTCTCTTGAAAAAGGACTGGCAAAGACTAACTAATACAAGATGCGGAGCAGAATTGTCTGCACAGCGAATAAGACTTTTAATTTTTAATTATAAATAACAAATGAATGCGCATATGACTGTTAACATTAGCTTACTTATTTTTAATTTCTTCTTTCTCAATTTTTCCTATGCACACACGTCTTTTACAAATGCTTTCTTAATTAAGTCAAAACAGGAAACTTTACCATAATTAGCTAATTAAATACTTGTAATGAATGAGTATAATTAGTCAAGCTGCATTTTAAAAGTTACGTATTTTTTGGTACTGTATTTAAGTAGGATGATAATTAATTGATAACTAATGTATATTACGTTAAAGTTAGTAGTGCGTAGAATTTAAAACTTTAGCCTACAAAATATTCTACTCGTAGTTAATTTTAAATGCTCAATGAAGTCATTTTTACCGTAAGTATTTAAATAGTAGAAAGTGAAGGAAGTTTTGTGTAGTTCTTTCGACATTTTTTCTCTCTCTTTAGAAATTGAAAATTCTATGTTTACGCTGAAAGAATGTTGAAAAGCATTCATGATCATTGATCATAATTTAATAATAATTTTAGAGGTTTTTTCCCTTCACTTTAGCTCGGACATATTTAAAAAATGTCGTATAACTACCGACCTGTGATGACTTGTACTATATCAACAAAACTGCGTCGCGTCTTCGTGGTAATGTATATAAATTCCTTAGTAATCTGATGAAAGGAGAGAAACTATGCTTATGTTTATGTTAACAATTTATAATGACTTTATGAAGGATTTGTTTCGTTTTCTTGTTTTGTTCCAGGGACTTTACGTATAATCATAAATTCTTTTTATCATTATTAAAATTATATTACAGAGCCCGGTCACATAATCACGTATACGCTGCAGCTACCAAAAATGTAGCCACGTGAATATTTTTCTGTGATGTTCTGCTGTGAATTTTGTGTGTGTGATAGAGAGAGAAATATAGTGAGAGAAAGGGAAAGGAGTAAAAATAGGCACTGTGCTTATCCGTACCTCATTAACAATAATGTCCTGAATTCGATCAATGAAAAGTATAAAAAGTTCGATTGCGTTGACTAATGACTATAACAAAATTTGATCTTATCTACTTAAAATGTAATGTAGCTATGTAATACAATAAAGGTTTACTTACGAGTACGAATTACGATAACAGTTGAAATACGCTCAGCTATAATATATCTAATTATAATTTATATAGTATTTTCATATTGTACACATTTTACGTATGAATGTTTTTATGCTATACCTACTATATACAAGAATGTACAGAGTCTGCATTTACTTATACAAATATATTTGAAGAGAAATAATTTAATAATTATTAAGTACTAACTACTCCTGGGGTAATCAGCCGTAGGGGAGATTCGACTGAAAGATTTCATTCGGATGACTGTGCTGGTTGGCACTCAGGTCTCCCCCACTCTTTTTACCGCATTGCTGCAAAAGCGAAAAACATTTATGTCAAACTCACGAAATTTATTCTCATTTTTAAATCCTGATTATTTTTCTTAACTCACCTCCTGTCTTCTCTGCCATAATTGCATGGCTTGCTTGTATTTCTGAAACTCATGGCACCACTCTGCGTACACTTTCTGGAAGTCGGACGCCTGCGTTGGTGCGGAACATTTTTGTATTTCTACTGTGACGTTGTACGAGCACAACGTGAGGGAGATGTCTTTTTCTTCATATCGCAGTTGCCATTGGCCAGCATCAGTCTCACTAACACTAATTATTACCAGCCCTCTATCGGCGGTCAGGACGTGCTTCTCCGAACTGAAACATGCAAGCAATTATTTTATTGTTATTGGGACAATTAGATTAAAATCACGTTAATTGCATCTATTCTCAAATCCCGTGTGCGACCGTACCTGTATTTAATAGCTTGTGGCTGATTAGGATTATTATTATTATTCTGACTTGAAGAAGTGGCAATGTGATACCACTTGTATGGCTGGGAAACAAAAGAGGACGAAGTGTGACCTGGCAAGGAAACGGAACACTGTAAATGTAAGCTCTGTCCCCAATTTGCAACGACGCGCTTTTGCTGCGAGCAACGTCGGCAATTGCACACAGCTCCATTGCCCCCAACGCTTTGAAGTAGTCTGTGGAGTAAAAAAAGAGAAGAAAAATGGTTGAGTGAATGGAAGGTGGGTGAAATCTCCTGGTTTATTCCATCACGTTGAAGTTGAAGCTCATTAAAAATACATCAAAGTAAACGAGCCCAGTTCGCATAACATAAAAATGAAATGAAGACAGAAAAGTAGACGGTCACAGCGGTTAGTGTTTGTGTTGCACTTACCCAGGGGCGTAGGGTTTACATATCCCTTCTTTGGTGTCCCATCCACAGTACGGATCACGGACACATCGGACACAGTTGTCATATCTTGCTCGGCACGGATTTACACCGATTTGCCTTACTCTGTAGTCAGATCCTACGTATATTGACTTGAACTGTGGGAGTGAGACGAGATAAAAAATACATTTCACTTTCACTCAACCCAACGCTCTATTTTTAGACTTTTGAAGGAAAAGCAGAGTCTGGAAAGACAATATTTGCTCTGTCTGTGTATGAGCGAATCAACTTACAGCAGGTGAGATCTCCATAGCCCTAATCGGCTCAGGATATGTGCCTTCGAGAACGTCGATTAATTCTGATCTACTCTCTCCTTCCTCGTCCCTCCATTGTACTATCTTGTAAATTTTTCCTTCGTCTGCGTCATGTCACATTTTCCAAGGAGAAGAGAAAAGAAAATATTGGTTAGGAAAACAGTTCATAAATGTGTAACACCTGTGCGCTACATTGTTCTGTGCACACAAAAACGCGAGTCATGGTAGGTAAGGTGAGGTAAAGAAAAAAGCAATCTCAACTTACGACTTCCAACAAAGTAAACCGCGTAGTAATCCGAGTCTCCAGTTTGCCTCGACAGTGGGATCGGCACCTTCTCTACAACCAGGTGGGTAAATGTGAGATCCTGCATGTAGAAGATTGGCTTGCCAGTGTCATGTGAAACCGTCTCGTCCATTAGGGGATGGGAACGGATGAAATTCAATACATTGTCTGGAAAACCAGCACGCAGACAAAAAAATGTTATTTGCACAGTTCTGTTAAACAGAGGTGAGGTGAGTGAGTAAAGCTCCTTTTAATTACCTGGGAGGGTCTGAGTATCATTGACACATTCACCGGGTCTAGGTTCTGGAACTTTGGAAGAGAGGACTGGAAGCCATGCCGAGCTGGAGGTTGCCTGCTCCTTAAACTTTCCTCTGAAAGCGTCTTGGATAGCATCCAAGGTGAAAACGCACAAGGCAGACCCATGGAATCCGGAGCCAACGGTGGTGAAAATTGCATAAAATCGGCTGTCATCTCCCGGCACTCTATAGATTGACTCTGCAAGTACAATGGAAGACATGAAAATGACACTTAACAATGATTAATTGCGTCATATTTGGGTCATATTCATCCACCTCAAGTTAAGTTTCTTGTAAGTAAAAAATTAAGTTGCACTGGGGCAAAATGACACTTACGGATTTCATTGAAGTAGAATGGATAGTCTCCGGGTATGGAACAATTTAGCCTGGCTTTCAAGTAAGTTGCCCAATTATTAACGAGAATATTCTTGCCTCCAGTGTCTCTCTTACAAACTCTGGCAACTCTCGAGTAAATGTTCTTGCCACAGTTCATGTATTCAACGGCTGGCTCGCGGAAAAAGAAATAGACGTATTCTCCAATATCGTATGATCCCACGAAATTTGGTTCTGCAATGAACAAATTTTCAACGTTAATTTACTTTACTACATCATCATCTCATCATTAATTCCTTTTCCGTAATTAATTTTATGCAAATTTTCTTTCGCGGGACTTACTGTCTAGCCATTTTGAGTCATATTTCAAGGTTCGTTTGAAGTTGTACTTTCTTTCGCGTGTGCTCATGTCGTACAAATCCGTTCGAAAGATCACAGTGTCTGCCTTTGTGAACTCGGCATTTGTGCCACTGGAATCAAAGAGTGAATTAAAGTTATTAATAAATCTTGTTTTGCGCACAACACGGTCTTTAGTATTGTACAAGAGTGGGATTAGAAATATTCTTCCGTCTGACTTTGGCTCAAAACTCCAAATTTATCTAGACTATTTGCGGAGTTTTCAGACATTCATCATCTGACGGAAATGTCGAATCTCGCATCATTACGCATTATTACCTGTAAAGTCCCGGCAAGTTATCCGGGTTTCCATTTTCCACCCACACAGCAGTTGAGTTGTCATTTGGATCATAAGGGCATCGAGCAGTTCCTTCTCCAATGCCCGGTACAAATGTTTGCCTCGGGAGCGGAGTTAAATTCCACTGGAAAATTGAATGAATCTTTGTTAATTAATTGTGAAAAAGAAAGCGAATTTACTTGATGAACATTTTCATAAATCATGCAGCAACTTTCTCTGCTGCTCTTTTTAAACTCAAAAACTTGTCCGCCTCCATGAATAAATTAATTAATTTGATTAAGTGACCTATCAGCACCACACCACACGAAACAATAGCGTAGGAGGAACGGACACAATACGCGTGGTTCAGAAAAATGATATAAAAACCAAAAGTGACTAATTTTACGAAAACTGTCACAAACAATTATCGTTTGGTTACGAAACTATCTCTGATGGAAAGACTTATCCACTTAAAGTGAGTTGGTTTGAAATCTTACATCGTTATCCAGAAAGGATGAAATCTACTCCAGCAGCGCCAGTAGTAGTAGCAGAAGTCACAGAAGCGCACAAAGACAAAGAGAGAAAAAAGTGGAGTCACCATTTTTAGTGTAGTAATACCACATACGGTTTGACAATCACAATTAATGATGGTTTACGTAATAAGAGTAAATGTTAAATGAACAAGTGTGAGTGAATAGAGTTAATTTACATATTATTATTTCAGTGAAAATAAACTAAATTAATCAATAAAGCAGTGACCAACGCGTTTTCAACAAAAGCGTTAAATAAGAAAGCAGTGTTTTGCGCGAATGTGGAAAATAATTAAATATTAAATAGTTAAAAGGCGAATATAATAAATAATAAATAGTAAGAGTTCGTTATGCATTTGGTATACAGATTTAAATAATATATATATCTATATATGTATGAGTATTGCAACAAAAATGTCAGTAAAGATCCCTCATTTTAACTTTGACACAAAAACGAGTCAAATAGCCTGCATGCTTTTAAGTTTATTCGAATTTGGGATACAAAGTTTTTTATTCTGGAAACGAAACTGAAAGTGGGACTTACATTGATAACCCAGTCTTTGGGATTATGGGCGTTCGTCCCGCACACATAAAGTCTGCTACCATCTCCAACAGACTGGATGACGCGAACATGATTACGACAGTCGAAATCCTGGAAAAATATAAAAAAGAAATTATGATCATCCCTGACTGACAGTAGTGACATAATGAATTAACGCGGACATTTTCAACCTTGATCTACACTTTTTTCATGTCATGCCGTTACATTACCATTCAAACGACATTCAAGGACCTCGCTCTAAATTCTCTCTCAAAACTCCACTGCGCTCCAGTTGCAAAATATTTTTTTATTTTATGGTTTCACTTCAGACAAAAACAACTCTCTCAAGGTCTAGAGACCCGCTTTCACTCATAATTTATGCAGTGAGCAATTTCGAAATTTGTGAACAAAGCAAACATCAACATGTTTTCTTCATTTTCTCTTTACCGCATCTGACTAACCCAAATAACAAAGTCTAACTTTATTTGATATCGGAAATAAACTTTTAAGGCACATTTGAATGGCATTCGTCATTCTGAAGTTTTGAGATAGTTTATTTATGCTAAAATGAAATTTGTCCTTTTAGAATCGTTTGTTTACTCAGTTGATGCTGTTGTCAATCAGGTTGATTTTGGTTACTGGTAAACTGGTAAGTTGAGACAGTGAAATAATTGTGACAGTGACTCACCTCAGATTTCCCTTTTGAAACACAGCTCGCTGGTCCCGTGGGGTTCATAACGAGTGCGTCCTTCTGTAATAACAAAAAACAAAGAAACTTTTAGCTTTGCTTTTACTTCCATGATTGCATATTTTCTATAAAATTACTGCATATTAACAAAATGAAAGGGAATCCTAGTTTCAAACATGAACATGAAAGCCATTATTTTGGGGGAAACAAAGGAGCCACAAGAAGAACTAAACAGGTTTTCCTCTTCCGCTAGCTTATCAAGAACAAAAACACTCTCGCCTTTCTCCTCTTTTATTTCGTCTTTCTTCTTCCCATTAATTTTCCGCTTCCTTCCGTACCTTACTCAAATTGTTTCCCAAGTATTGGTATTGGAGAATTTAATAATACATTATGGCGCGTCAAGACAATAATGAGGCAATAGAAATGCAAGAAAATGGCCCAATACGACGAGTGGAAATTTACTGCTGTCTGTCTGCATTTTATTTGCTTTTCCAGCCAGGTGAACTACGAAATGCTTTCCTTCGTCCATTTAATAATGTATGAAAAGTGAAACATGGAAATATGTAAGTAAGTAGTGTGTAATAATAATGATCACGTGAACAATATTACGTCACCCGTTTCTCTACTTCATCACTTTATTGCATTTTAATATTTATTTTCATATTTATTCTCCCACCACTCCGTCCCACACAACAAAGGAGATTACGTACCTCGAAATATTGAGTCTGGCTCACCCACTCGCTATACAGTAATTAATCAATAAATCACAAACTTGGGCAATTATGGGAAAAGACGGAAGCAGTTATGTAATGTGCTTTATCCACCACGAAAATTATTGGAAAGGTAGAGAATGGAATCAGAGACTCTGTCTCTGGCTCAGTGGGAGCACACAAAGCATTTTGTTATTTACATAAAACAAAGTAAATGTAGTTTGTGGTAACAGCTCCACCGGAAGAATGGGCCACGTGTCTCTATCAAGTAGGTTTGCATAATATTAAGCTACAGTCATATTCACTTTTATTGCTTCAATCGATTGTGCATGCAAATGTGTACAGTACGGAGTATTACAAAAGCAAATCGTTAAGCCCGGGATTTGTTAACTTGGATTCTGTCCCAAACATTTTTCCACAATGCAGAAAACGGCTTCCTTCCTTCCAATATCTTTGTAATAGATGGCTGTACTACACTTTGCATAATCTAATAATAATCGTCTGAAAGTCATAAAAAGGCTTCTTTTTCACAACTTCTGTAGAGGGGGACTCTGAAAATGAAATGAACCGAAATAACCCTGAGCTGAACGTTATTTTCCTACACATAAATAGCGTCAGCCTCATTTTGAAACAAAAGATTTTGAAACTAATAATAACCAGTAATTAATTAGTCTTCCGAGTAAAATAAACACACATTTCAGATTTATGGATGTAATGGAAATTACATGGCCGTTATTATGGTGTACACAATAAAACTATTTTGTATTTTATTATTCGACCACTTACCTTACAGTCCATGTGGCTGATGTTACTGAGGTTCACTCGTATGATTCTGTCCCTGTAATTAGAAAAAGAAATTTTATCAATATTAATAATTTCCAATTGTGAAAACAATACAAAGCAATTACTTAAGCTTACAAAAGCAAAGCTAACTTGGCTTCTATTTGCAATTTCACCATCTTTGTTTTATTTTCGCCATTTTGTTTCTATTTCAATCAGTTGGTTTATTTACAACACACATTTACAATGTATTCAGTCATGTCCTTATTTGTTGTGTAGCTGCACCTATGTAGGTTGTGTGTGGCACTGTCACTCGTAACTCGCACCATGATGAGGATTATTATGTATTATTACCATTAGTGGAATGAAAAGCTGTACAAAATGAGAGAGGAGGAATCGTAACGAAAATTTGAAATTGTAGGAGGATGGAGAGGAGGAGAAGGGGAACTCTGCTTCGTTAGAATCCAAAAGTAAGATGAATGTCGGAATTCCTTGAAAGAGTTTTCCAAAAAGTGCCACTGCAGAATGTGTCAGGGACAGAATTAATCCTTACTTGCCGTTGCCTGCCTCCTTTTCTCATCATTACCATCATGCAGGGTGATAGCAGTGGCAAAGAGACGATCATCACGATGAAGAAAATGATGCAATGGAAAAAAAGAAAGTAAATCCAGTGGAAAATGACAGGCTGTCATTTTCTTGACTTTCTTAAAACTATTGAGAAATGCTTTTTCTCTGCTTGTTTGATAAGTGGGAAAAAGGAAGAAAGAAGAGAAGTGAGAGCTCTTTACAATTCCTTAAGAAGGTACATCCGCATCCATCTCTTATCCAAGTGGAAGTGGAAAACCAAAATCCTGGCAAATGAAGCAATAAGAAGAAGAAAAGTACAACTTTTACTTTGCCACCACCACCACATACATACATGATGATGAAGAGGAAGGAGACAGAGACACAGAGAAAGAGGAGAAGTGTGAGTGTGAAGCTACTTAACTATCGCTATCACGCACAACTTTTTCCTCCTTCTCGTTCTCTCAGCAGTCTGTCAGCAATAACTAACTTAAGACCCTATGAAAAAAACTAAGAAAAGAAAGTGAGAGAAAAGAGATGATACGACTTTTTACTAACCAGCAAATAAGAAGAAAAGGAAGAAGAAATGAAAATTCTTTTCTGTCTCTTTTTTACTTTTCCCACTCTGCTCTAAGTGAACAAGATAAGCTACAGATGATAAGAATAACACGCGAGGCAAAAACAAAAGAAGAAAAGAGAATTATTCTTCTGCTCCCTTAAAAGGACAAGAAAATTGAAAAATTAGCAAAGAAAGCCAACGTAAAAAACTTTCTTGGCTGTTTTCATAAGAGGAAGAGAAAGAAGACATTCCGCAAATTGAAATGCGTCGTGTTCATGTACAGAACAGAACTCGAGTAACATTTTTCTTTTCAATGATCATTCCTTCCTTCCTTCCTGCCTCCTTCTTCCGTCCCAACGACGCGAATCAACTTGCAAATGGAGAAAATATGTGCGTTTTCCATCTGAGCTCGTCATTTTTACAAAATCGAGACAATGGAAAAAAGGGTGGGTGGATCCTTTAGATTGGTATTTCATTCCGGTCATAAAAAGCGGGCTTGTGATGCTGATAAGAGCGCATTAAGCAGTCGCTTCGCAATCTCTTCGCTTTCTCATTCTCGTCTCATGTTATGTCATAATACTGAACATTGAACCGAACACAAGAGACAAAAAACATTGGCCGTTGCCATTTTTAAAGACAGAAAAAACATTGGCAAAACGGCGGGCTATAGATAGCAAAGCCAGCGAGTCGTATCCAACGAAGCAGAAAGTTCAACTTTCCTTTTATCAGCGAAATCAGCCACGTTTCTCCACTTCGATGCTGTTTGTACCGAGGATTTTTTATTATTGTGGCTTCAAGTCTTCTCTAGCAGTGCGTAAAAAATTTGCCATTGTGCGGGCTCCCTTTTTCCACAATCAAACTAAGAGCACACAGAATACAATGCAGGAATAAAAAGGAATGAACAAAGTTTCCACAATAAAAAAGAAGAACAAGAGAAGAAAAAAACGAGAAAAAAATGTGAACTGGTTCATTCCAGATTTTTTATGTCGATGCAATCGATTCATTGCCATGCAAATGGTTATGTAAATGCTGGAACCAAAAACTCATCCTCCGATAGTCATTGCGAGTAAAATATTCCCGTTGCAAGCACCCACATACCTCGATTTGTTCATTTCTTAGCTAGCGGTAGTCCGTACCATTTCATAACATAACGCATTATTATGGCAGTGAGACATCGACTCAGCATAAGAGATAAGAGGAGACGGGCCATAGTCATAATGCGTAAATGGTGATATTATGCCGATGCTGATGGTG
>VYYJ01003571.1:0-16138 GCA_021029165.1 Cyphoderus albinus | reverse complement strand
CGTTAGTCTAAAAAGCAAACAAGCAAGCGAAAAAGCTGATCTTTAAAGCACTATTAGCAGAAATGCTCAAAAATAGCAAATTTTTAATTACGATATTGATTAAGAGTGGGAAAAAACAGCTGGCGCTACCTGTAAAGTACTATTATATTAAATAAATCAATTTAATTTTAGTAGATCGGTGATATTCAGAATGAACTCGTTCCCGAATTTGATTCATAGAGCATTTCATGTGCTAACTAGGGAACATTCTCATAGTGTGACTTTCATGGGTCATGTCATGTCTGGGGTAGTTTTTCTAGATGCAAAAACTAGTCTGCAGAAAGGAAGCCATGAGACTTGAGACACCACGATATGATTTATTTTCCAAAATATCTAATATGTCCCAATTAAATTAAACCCTTTTTAATCTTATTGGTTATCATATTCTAATACGTCATACTTTATATGCCCAAAATAAGTGATTTTGCCTTGTTTCTAGCAACTTATCATCTCCATCTACTTTCGTAAATGTCTTTAGAGTAGTTTAAGCATATACCAAGTAGAAACTACACAAAAACCGACGCAGACTATATTTTATAAGGTTAGATGAAATATATCATACTGCGTTAGTTGCCTCTAACCACATCAGAAGGATTAGAGAATAAAATCATGCTATTGGTATTATTATTTTGCTGGCTATTATTGTACCAGTGCAAAAATACCAATGGCCGACAACTTTCTCTTGGTAATCGCATTCTGCATTTGTATTTATTACATCGGTGATACTACATAATATTTGACGTATTTTTGGAAAGAGTAAAAATAATAACTTCATTGGTGAGACGGTAGGCCAGGCCCTTCATCCAATATTCGCCTTTTGGGTTTGGGATTCAATGCAGACAAGGAGACAACAAATGAAGAAGTGGGCAAAGCAGGAACATGTGGTCCAAAAATGCGATGAACATAAACGTATTTATGGAGCAGTGTTTTTTATTGTGCTGCATTAGTCCGTTTCAATGAAAACCTTCATATTTAATAATACTGCAGCTTTAGCTGCTTTCTCTTCGAAGAGAAAAGACTTTAGTATCCCGGCTCTCTTACTGCAGCTTGAATGCCTCAGTGCAAAAGAGCATAATCCTGCATCATCAATAACATCAGATCCTTTCCTAGTTCTGCTGAGATTGCTTTGAACAGTATCCTACTTGGAGGATAAAAAGTAAAGCTTTTTGAAGCGAGGAGCTACTTATCCGTTCATTGATGCGTGTACGGTAGCCCATCATTACATAAAATTCAATGTGAGTTTATGTACACTGCGAGCAAGTTTGTGTATCCAAAACGTCTCTTTCAACGATGCACGTACAAACAATTTATGTATTTGCGATTTTGAATTTGAATACGACTGGAAAATAAATAAAAAACTCTTCAAATCACTGAAGGAAAAACCTGGTGAAATAAAACGGAAAATTGAATATTCTGGTCATTGACTAAGGTTGGTCAATCATAAAACATTATTTCCCCATATACAGAAAGCGTCTTTGATTTGATAATAAATTCTGCACACTTGCTTGTTTTTCTCTCCACTCACGAAACGTAGATATAGTAAAAAGCTACTTACAAAAAATAATTGTTTCAGACGGTATTGGTTCTTTCGATAAAACTACTTTGTATGCATCCAAATCATTCTCTAAGGCACAATAAAGATGAAGTGGGGCAGGACAAGAGGAAGTCACAGCACAGAGCTAAAAAGATTTGACATTTATCAATAAGTTTACAGGAACCTGAAAATCATTTTGGTGGCGCCCAAAGAGGAAAAGCAGTTCTATTTTCAAGTGAATGAAAATAAATGTAATTTGGTAGAAAATTGAGTTTTCGGGCTGCGAAACAAAAAGCATCAGCAATTTGAACAGCACAAAACTGATTGACTTTTATATTGATTTCCTTCTATTCCCAATCCGAGAATTGATTTCAAGAAATACAAGAAAATGAAGCGTGTGAACTGTGAACACAAAGTCCATTGAGTGTTGTTTTACGGTGGTTATTTTCTTTTTTGTCCTTTCAATTCCAGTAATAACCGACCACCTGCTTCATTTCACTTTCACTTTTATTTGATCGTGAGAGAAGATAATACAAATAACAGCAATAAATATTCATCTCTGCTCCCTATCGAAAAGCTTTTTTATTTACTTTCTTTTTTCTTTAGAACTTCTCTTGTCTCTTAGTATGTTTTCCTGCTGTTCGCGATACGTTAATGATAAACAGTATGCCAACTGTATGAAACTTTCATTGTTAGCTATTGGGAATTTTTTGTTCTTAAAATGGGCTTATCTGTTTAAATGTACATGAAAAATGTGTAGACTGATGAGACTACAGGCACCTGTCCATCATTTGATTTGATCAATGACGGCATCAAAGGAAGAAAAGATCTTTCATCTTTCACCACAAGAGCTCAAGTCTAACCAGAAACTAGACTAGCCGAGAGGAGGTTGTTACAGGCTGTTATAACATAACCACTACTAACCTTTTATATGTCAAATGCTGAACCCTGAAAGCTGTACCATGATATACATATTATTGTTTCAAAAGCTTTTATCTTTTAAACAAAGGGAGATCTGCAAACTTTCACTTCAGTTTTTGGCTACAAATTGTTGAACGGCAGGTATGACAGAAAATGTTTCAGTGAAAGGCATCAAACAACTGTGTTTTCAAACTTTTTCCTTTCGTCCGTATGAATTGCTTTCTGCTACCATTTTTCTACACAAGTCCCACTTGCAACGTCCAGCGAGCGTTCATCATCATCAGAATTAGGGAAATTAATCATCTACTTACTTCCCTGGATTCACTCGCGACGACGTAGGGAATTAAATTGACTTCATGCATGCATCCAAGTTGAGTATTTTTCATTTCTATATTGTTAGATCTTGTTCATTTCTATATTGGCTTACAACCAATGTTCATTGATGGAGAATCAAGTCAAAATGAACCTCCTATTTTATTTGAATATTAATTTCATGGATGCATGGATTAAAAACACACTGCCTCAATAAATCTCCACAGAGTACTGGTATTTTAAGACAACAAGCATGGTGATAGTGAAGTAGTGTTTGTTCTCACAGTTTAATTTTTTAGGAAATCGGATGTAATCAAACTTGTTTACTGTACAAAAGATAAAGTGACGGAGAATGTCTTTCATGTTTTCATTTACGAGAAGCAGACAAAATGTCTATCCTCGACTATGCAGGTAAATATTTACCTCTGTGTCGTCTCATTTGTCTCATTCGCTCAGAGAACCTATCAAAAGAACTCTACTCGACAGTATCAACCCAACCAAATCCAATAACCCAATACAGGTACGAGTGAGTATCAAAGGGAAATAAAATCAGTTTCCTCTAAAATACAGAAACACAACCGACAAGGAACGACGACAGCTTACCAATAATATTAAAATATATAGATATATTTTAATATTTCATATAACTTCCTGCTTGGCGATTCAGTAAATCCGACAATCCGATAATAGGTTTCAAATTATCACTCTCAGGCTTGCAGCAATAAAACCGCCACCATTTACTTTTATTGGTGTGTTACACCGACAATAAAAGGAAAATAGAGAAAAATGTTGTAGGCAAGATGTGATGAAGCTATTGCTGTCCGAACCAAATACCTACATACATTTGATCAAATTTATTCTGCACACACCACCATCATCATTGAACGTAGTGATGGCCTTTTTTGTTATGACTCATCCATCCATCCATAATAATGAAAGAATGAATGAATGATGTAATCTAAAATAGCTTGATTGAATCTCAGTGAAAAGGAGTAACTAACCGGCTTTTATTAGCTTAGAAAGAAACGGAGCTTCAGTCCAGCAGGCTGTTATTACTAGTCGACAAGTGTGTAATAGCTGAGCTAGTTTCAAGCTTCACTTGTTGGCAGATTTGTGCGGAGGCTCCCCGACTCCAACAAATTCACTGCATCACCACAAGACACCAACTCAGTTGTGCACAACTGGTGTTGTTGTTGTTGATTAAACTCATTCAATTACTTTTTGCACACACTTGAGCTTTTTCCCTCTACAAAACTCAGCAGGAGCTTTGAGGCTGGAGTTGGATTTTGGAGTGCTCAATGCGGAGGAAGATCATCAACACTGACTGACCACAACAATAAAAATCCGATGAAGGCGATATGTATCTCGACCTCGACGGTGTGTGATGATGATGATGAATGGTCTTTTCGTTCCTTACACAGAACAAATCAGTACAAATCAGCTTTAAAGAGTGGATTTTATTGCCGCCCCTGCTATTCTAGTCTAATTCACTCCATCAATCTATTTCTGTCCATTTGCTCACTATTAAAGTACATTTATCCTTTGATGTATTAAATATTTCAAAATCAACTCATTCACAGTGAGATATGGTGCTTTGTGTTACGGCAAGAGAAACATCAGTTGAACAAAGAATGCCGCCGGTGTCACTGCCTGCACACAAGTATTACACTGCGCTGCGAGTATTCCAGCAGATATGAATCTGTCTATACAAATCAACTGTGGGTATTGAGGAAAAGCGATAACTTTTGGAAAAATCGAAAATATGGAATTGGTTTATGTAGGTGTTTTTGTATGATTTATAATTTGTCCTTTCCAATTTGTAATGATGTCTCTCTGCTTTGCAAGAGTAATGACAACGTTTGCTTACATAACAGGGGCACTCACAGCATGTAAAAGTGGCATTTTAAGAAGGAGCAGTGGCAGCAGGACGGGAAGAAAGTTGCACAAAACAATTTTGCGGCTCCTGTCACGTTGCCAGACGTCAAAATGTATATTATTACACTTTTATTATATTATGTATGTCGTTGTCGTCCTCCTCCTGGTGATACTAATATACTATGTGCATAATAAAATGACGATGATGATGGTAATAAGAAATGTGTGTGGTGCACCCCAGTGTACTCCACTTTAGTACTTTTACTTCTTGCTCTAATATATTCTGCAATGCCACACCAGAAAAACTCTTATTTCACTTCAGCGAGAGTGACTTTAGTTTTACTATTATTCTTATTTATGAATTATGGTAAATGCCAACCAAGTTTGCTTCCTCGGGCTCAGGAGGAGAAAATAGTAATAATATTATTACGTGATATTCTACATAAAAAGACACGGCACATTACTCGCTCTTCCTCTCTCCTGCGCTATATTTTCTCTGTGCAGTGCAGTCACAGTCGGGTGACACTTTACTTACAGAACACACACGGACCAATTCCACTGTAACAACACACGACAGGTTTATTATGACAATAATAATAATTTTATTACTATGAATGAATATATTCTTGGTTGGTGGGACACCTCGGAACACTCACGACAGCATATAAACAACACAAATCAATCAGATCAATAATGCCAATCCCTCACTCACTCCATTCTCCTTCGTTTCCACGATTAATTTACTTTCTCCTGAATGTATTGTGAGCAGCAAACAAGAATCAGCTCAGTCACACACACAAGACTACCACTGGCAATAATCTAGACAATTTGTAGTTTATGATTGTTGCTATTAATTTCGAGTGAAAACCGACGGGCCAAGCCAACTTACGGTCACAAACAAATCAAACATTCGATCAATGGAACTCACTGCAAACAAAAGACCGTTTCAATGAATAGCTGTGTGCTATAAATTCGACAATAAACTGGGCAACTGTTATAGATTATGTGTTCTCGGGATGGTCACACACCAGCAACTGAACTGTCTGTCGATTTGATTGACTGCACTGACACACAATAGCGAGCTATTAGTAAAAGAGTGTATTGTCGTATTATAATAGATGACTGATGATCTGATCTGACTGTGATCGTGATCTGATCATTCAGTCATGGAATGGTTCTTCAAACACTTTTCCAAATATCCCACTTGGATTTATCCACTTCCAGCAGATATAGGTAAGTAAAGTTTATATGAGTGATCAACTGCTAAAAAGAATGAATCTACGCTGAATTCAAATAATCGCACATAGATCAAGTCAAGAGATTTTTTCTCTGCACTTTTCGCTCCACTTTAATAATAGCAGGCTAAAACGCACAAGCAGAGCATGTAGATGTGATGCTGTTTGCGGATGATCCGACTAAAAGTTAGTTAACCAGCTTCTTCTAATGAACACTAATAAAAAACGGAGAATCGTTTTTGATGATGATTGTGCGGAAAGGGGAAAAAGTAATGTTTGTAAGTGCGCTGACGATGGTGATTACATGCACTCAACTCTCTGACACACGGAGGGAGACAGACGGGGAAGAGACAGCACAGCTGAGATTCTCCTCTGTATGTTCAGTTCACCCAGCGAAGAACGAGCTACTCGCAAGAGAGTGGCAGTCTGAGCGGAAGAGCTCTTACAATAGTGCACAAGGAACACTGTAAAACCGATAAAAGAGCAGTAGTAAGCAGCAGCACCAACACCAACGGCAAATTTTTTTCCTCGAGCCGAGGAAAAAATAACCGTAGCAAAGCTGTACAGAAGTTGTAGTGTGTACAGAAATGTGAGACAAGAGGAGAGAAAAGGGTTCGGAGCGCAGACTTTTTGTCTTTTGATATTTTTTTATCTTTTATAAATTGAATCAAGTGCCATGAGAAGCACAACCTTTTTCCAATAGAATGACAACGCAAACGGAAAGTCGAATCGAATGATTCTCAGATTCCGAGAGGCTGGAGTGCAATATATTAATGTAGTAATGCTTTCACTGGCAAATATAATATTTTTTGTGTATAATAAACAAGAGTCAAGTCAAGGTTCTTCTCAAGATCGGTAAAATATTTTAAATTGTATTCTCGTCTGAGGACGAAGATGCATGATGGGAGAGACGACGAGAGAATACTAAAAAGTAAAAGTAAAGGTAATGTAAGTCAGAGTCAGAAGACGCAACTGTTTTGAGGAATGTGTAGATATACTGAAAATGTATACAAGACGGTTTCAAAACGCTTTTGCACACAACAACAACTCACAAAGCGAGAGAGATTCGTCCTCGTGCAAAAATGTGTTTTGTGTGTGTCTGCAATCTGCGAGTGAGTAAGACAGATAGGGAAAAAGCATTACTTTCTGTAGAGACTGAACTGAGTTGAGTGAGTATATAAAAATAAGTCGGGCACAATGCGAATGCGATGCTTTCACGGAGCTAGTCGAGCAAGAAAGTGAATCTAGATTTGCGATTCGATGTGTTTTTACCATAAAATAGAATCCAGGGATCTCCTGCTCGCTCACTGCTCACTCTTTTCTCAGTTCTTGCTCAAACACACACCAGTTTTGTGCGCTTCTTTGCTCTGAGCCAATGCAAACCGCTCAGCTATACCTAGCTATTATGAGAGAGTACAAAGAGAAAATTGCTATAACTAACCAACAACGTGTGCCAATGTAACACTGCAGGCCTGCTGATTTCGTTATGAAGCAAATCTGCTTGTCTAACTAAAGAACATGCTTTTACTTACTCGTGGCAAAATTTTGATCGCGGAGCGGCTTGCAAGAATATAAAGTATGCCATAGCGCCTTTAACATTGGACACAATGAATGATACCGAGTCAGCAATACGGGAAACGCTGTAAAAGCAGAGTGGAAGGAAACTCTGTTTTTTCGAGCCAGCTGAAAAGAAATGTGCTTTCATTGCATTACTTTACTACTACCAAAAGTGACTAGTAGCAAACAAGGGAGTTGAGCAGTGACTAACAAAACTTGAATAATAAACCAACGTAAAAAGTTTTGTTAGTGATTTTATTTAAGAGATTGACTGACTGACTTGTCTCGCTCTCGCTGATTCTTTTTTCTTTCTCATGGCTCTTGCTGAATTGCGTGAGTTTTACATTAGTGGGGACGTCGCTGCACGATTATTAGAAATATAGGAACGATAAGAAACGGCATTGAGAATGTGGATTCTATTGATAATGATGATGATGATGCACATGCAGCAATGATTTCAAGTCGTCGGTGAAATGTGTCACGACGAACACGATGAGACCGTCTCTGACTGTCTCTTTTAACTTTAACTCTTTCTATGTTACCCAGTATTTTTTCTCACTCAACGTCGACGTCGAGAAAAAAGTGTGGTACTGTTACAAAAAGTATGAGAGAAAGAAAGAAATTAGTCTAAAAAAAAGTTGTGCAGAGCAAAACGTGAAAAAAAATGTGAGAAAGATATTTTGCATAATAGCATTTGCTATAAGCTTATTCTGCTTCTTATTACAGTGACGTTCTCCTTCCCTTTGCCCGTTCACTTTTGATGAATAGTGAATTCTCTGGCAAGGTACAATTTTTCTCTTTCAGAAAAAGGAAATCTACAGAAATGAAAAAACTGAAGTCAAGGTTTGCGTTTGGATTTAAGTACGGGCAACAAAACCCCCGGGTTTTTTCCTGTGAATTATGTAACCCAATAGAATAGATTGTTACATAATACAAGCACAACTCGTCCGTTATGTATTGAAATTAAAATTATTAGAATGATTTATTTCTCATTTACTGTCAAAAATGGGAAGAAAAAAGTAGAAACCCCAATTGTCCTGAAAATATCAAAGCCCAGTGATGTTGTTTTTACGAATCCTAGTTGGTAGAGATATGGCAGCCAAAATGGCAAGAAACGATGCAGAAATAAAAAAGTGTTTATGTACAAAAGAGTATTAATATGAATGATGAATATAAGCAAGAACGAGGATTAGGAAAATACAGAAATAGTAATTTTCATTTATGAAAAGACGTACACAAATAAAATTCATTCATTCATATCCACACGTGCTTTTGTATTTACTCAAATGATTCGTGTGTATAAAGTAACAGGAGAAGCTTGTGAACATCAAGAAACCTGCTTTCTTTCTTAAGTTATTGCAGCAACCTTTTACGATATTAGGCTCATAGCTGATGTTATACATATTTTATATTAATTTTCACGAATGCGGCTCTAGCTTTCTTTTAGAACTGAACTTGAAATGAATGTAAAAAAATTCTGTTCTGCTCGCACGCGTCTGACAAATGTAGAGTAACTCCACCGGAGTTGTACACATATGTACAAAAACTAATTCTTTGTAGTTCTAGTTCTAGTTTTCTTGTCTAGATATACTGACAATGGGACATTAGAATTAGTAATAATAAAGCAGACTCTGGCAATATTAATATTAATAATAATAATTTTGCACTTGTTTCATATTCCTTGCGTTATTAGCTAAGTCTGAACTAGTCTAACTTATTCGCATTTATGAAGGAACGCGAGTTGTTACACAGCACTCACATATTACTGACGATTTTGGAACATTCCACGACATTACGACCAACACGCAAAGTCAGTTTCTTCATATGGATAGGTTTTTCGCTTGGCTACCTCTGCAGTAACAACAGAATGTACTATAATGAAATAAGTCAGTTTTATGCGTGTACATATTTAGTAGAGGGGCATAGGCTGCATATGTAGTACCATCATAACAATAAAAATACAAGACCTCGTGTACCATGCTCTGCCATTGTACTATTAAATGCCTTACTGCTTAGGAAGATGATGATGACTATGATATGCATTAGTGCCACTCATGGAGAATCCAACTAGCAAGCACGCAGTAGTGTAATCGAATCCAAACAAAGAGCAGAGAAGAAAAGAACTTTTTTCTTCTAATATTATTTTATATTGTATTACCTTACATTACATTGAATGGGTTACTGGAGTCAAGTTTTAATAGGGCACTGGTAGCACCGCCATCAACCTAAAACCACCAGCATAACGCCGCTTTACTTTACTCGAACTCCAACTAATATTGCAATGCAGTATCTGTACTTTTTTGGAGCAGACCAGATGGTGTCATTCCGTAAAATAGCAATACCAGTAGCCAAGAGGCAACGTTTAATACTCTGATAGAGGGCCTATTACCACCAAGCTGGGGATGCAAGGGAAGCTGTTTAAGAAAATAAATTCATAGAAATGATAATCATAACACATTTCTCCGGTAGTCTCTCAGTCTCTTCTCACATTTGGACTTGCTGAGTTATATCGCAATATCACTTTACTGTAGGACTACTTTTCGCATGACCAGGTTATATATCAAATCGTAAAAGATAGCCATGAATTGAATGTTGAATTCGGAAATCTTTATAGCCTCAAAACTAAAAAAGCACATTAACAATGATGTGGTTTGGCTACAAGAACTTTTACTGTGCAGTCCTTATAGTATATAGAATCTAACTGAAAATTGTACGCACCTGAACCTGAATTCTAACAAAATCCAGAATACATTTTAAAAACTCACAAATGCTTCTCCGTATTGTATGATAAAACAGAACTAAGCAAACAGACATAAACCTTAAACATAGAATGATGCATAATAATAGAGGCTCTTCTCTTTTGATTTTCTTTGACTTTTCGTTCTTTCCGTTCCTTATACTGCCGCCCTATGAATGTTAATACGAATGTGTCAGTTGGCTTTTCAGACCAAGATTCGTATAGGTTCAGTTTTGGTCTACTAACGCCTTTCACATTTACATTATTCGGGCAAGAGGTAAAGTACGGCAAAGTGAGGTTCATCATCATAAGCTGAATTACCAACGTCGTCAGCATCAAAGCAGAGAAAGAGAAACAACAAACAAACTCTTACAAAACTTATTGGCGTCTGAGCCGAAAGTAAGAAAATAATGATTATTATTATAGCATGGCACAACTATAGCACAATTTTTGCAAATGTAATCATTCACTTAAACTAGAGAAAAAGTGGAGGAAGTCCACCGACAACAGAGCTTAAGAGCGCGTCCTTGATGCAAAGGAAGTTGCTCAAGTTTTGTTACGAAAGTGTAAGCGAGAGTCGAGAGTCGAGCGCTTTTTACGTTTAATGTTCTTTTAGAAGACGAGGTAAGAGGAAAAGCTTTTGGCTATAATGTTGCACACCTTGTACAAAATGAATGCAAAATAGACAGACAAAGGGAAGAAGTACACAATAAGCAAGCACAAATTCGGTTACTCTTGGTCGGTCGAACCGATAAAAAGTACAAAGTTGAATTTAGCTGAAAGCTGGGAGCGAGCAAATGTGAACATGTGTTGTAGTTGGTGTCACGACAAATGCCATGCCGAAAAAAGACCCGTGACAAAAGAATCCCTATAGAAAACGAACCAGACAAAAGCCCCCAAAATGTTTCATTTCAACGGTTGTACAGAAGATATGTTTCTATAAAACAAATTTTACGCTTCAGTTACTGAAAACTATTTATGAATAAGACGATAACAAGTCAAATAAAAGATTTTTTGTTAAATAAACTGATTTCTCCACTATTTTCTGATGTTTAGTATTTTAATTTTTATAATTGCATCTTTGGTAAATACTAAAATTAATAAAGTAAAACAAAAAGTCATCAATCAATGGCTGACAGAAAATCAAGTGCAATACGGTTAATATAATCCTCGACAACATTCCAAAATTAAAAAAATATTTCTATAAAGTAGTCAAGAAATCACAGTGACTTTGAGATTATTAGGTGAAATAGAAATTAATTTCTGCACAGTAGAACCGTTGAAATTATGGGGCTTTTATTGGAGTGGATACTGTCACAGCGGTTTTGTCGGGCGGGGCGGGGTGGCAAATGTCATGAAACCGTTCTTACAAGTTACAAGGGAAGACATGTAATGTAAACTTATGATGTTCTTACCTATGACGATGCATCTCTTTTCTGAACGAATATTACATTTACAAGTAGAAAGAAAATCTCTTGGCGCAAATTCTTTAGCTAAGAAAAGATAAGAAAAGGAGGAAACCCGTTCTCACTTTCTGGTCTCTCGGTCTGCATGTATCTTTTCTGTATTCCTAAAGGTATAATAAAGAACGCTTTGCCTTTTCCCGAGTCTTACCGTTTATTCAGTTTATAATTGAACTCGTACTGATTGACTCCTTTGTGAAAGTGAAACAGTTTCATTCCTGGGATGAGCGGCTTTATGGTTCTGAGGCATGCATCCTTGCACTCAGGTTGCACACAATGGACTCATATAATCCTGAATCTGATTATTATATTATTCTAATGCTATTCCCATAAAGAACATTGAGATTTCGGTATATGAAGACTCCTGTTGAATAATGATGAGATGGCATTATGAATTCGATTGTCCTTTACCACCATGTAGAGTTAAAGGTCTCTATATTCAGAATGAACAATGGAGTCGGGAGAATCAGAGCGAGAAAGAAATTACCGAAACCCATGACATTGAAAAGGTAGCACTCTTCACTGGAGGGTAAAAAAGAATTTTCGCTTCGCTTTTCTGTCTATGGCGTGTTTTATTCTAGGAATAGTTTGGTTTTGTGCATTTCTACCTCCTTCAAACTTAACTTTTAATGGATCGAATTGATTAAAATTTAAACCTTACCTAATAATAGACGAATTCCATTGCACCAAACTCGAAGAATAGTTGGCCTAGGAAAAAATATTATTGGGAATTGGGGATAGGCTTGTGATATATGAAGAGCGTGCCACGGTTCCATTATTATTATGCCACACGCACGTTTTTAATTTCCTTACTTTTTTCCGATGCTGAATTGCGAACACATTTGAAAAACATGTCTGGTTTCTTCTAAAACCCAATTAAAAAAGCATGAAACTTTGGTAATTGATAATGTTTAACGGGAATGGAAACGAAAAGCATTTTCTCCCGCAAGAGTCCCAAGCGTTTATCTACATTATTAATTGCATAACGTCATCTGTCCGTGTGCTAATCTCGGACGATTTCAAAGAAGGCAGATAACAAAGACGGATGCATCGGAAGTCATAAGTGGAACCCACAAACCCTTATTGTAGTTATTCTTGAACCAGAGCAAAAAAAAACTTTACAAACTAACATTTACAAATCAATACTAATTTCAATGAGAATAAAAACGCTAATTATGGAGGATGCCGAGTTTGAAATTCAAAGTACTCAAGACTTGTGTATTTCGTTGACATTTAAATTTCGGGAGCTCCAGTAAGTTTGACACGAAATATTTGATAAGTTGAAACACGAAGCTTGTAAAATACGTGACGTGAAAGACTACCGTGGAGCCTGGACAGGAATTAAACTGAGAAAAGGAATGAATCGATTTATTTTCTTTAGAATTCTTAGGTTCTTTAGAATGTGCACGCAAATTCTTTGTCGCACAGATTAGGTATGTTAATGTAAAACGGCGTATTCTTGTGCATGGCATTATAGATTTTGCGTTTTACTTCTAGTGATAGAATTGTATAAAATGCAAATGTACAAGCTAACAAATTTGGCTTGATAAGAACTGAGTTATTTCGGGTGCTCAAATACGTTTCACGATGTTGTAGGTTGAGTTGACGCAATATTATGTCATGTCCCTTTCTGAATTTAGCGTGCGGACATTTTATACAGGATGAGTGTTACATAAGAGATGTAAAATGTAATTATAATTATAGCTTAATTGACTCTTTTCTTGAACTCGACGTGGGAGATCTCAAAAAAGTAGTAACTCAATTTGACTATACAGCGATGCTCGACGTTATTTTTTGTAATTTGTTCCTTCTTTTTAAAACGCACACCACACTGTGGGAAGAAAAGGACACAGAAGTTGCTGTTAAAATTGGTTCATTTCGCTCAAGCAAGCACATCAAAACGGATACACGTAGAATTTTTATTTCGCCGGTTTTATTTTCTTGTCCTTCATTTCCGCTTGATTATACAAGATAGTAGACAAAAGTTGGATAGTTTGTAGAGAGTATAGATAGAGAGCGAAGAGATGTGAGCCTGTAAGTAAGAAGCATCGAGATACATACAGTTTCACTACATCGAAATACTTTTTTGTTAAACCCGCATTAACGATTTGTGCCTCTTGACATCCTCCTGAGTAAGACAAAATAAACGGAAAAAAATACAATCGTAACCGCGACGAGAAAAGGAAACGTTAATGGTGGTATTAAGAACAGAAGAAAATAACAGTAAATAATGCGATTCATGGTCATTTTCTAAATCTTACATGTGACTTCTGTGACATTACAACAAGATAGCTCTTCCAAGACTTGGAATCCAAGTCAGGATAAGGGGTGGCGGTGACGGATGAAACGATGGCTAGCGCTAGACCTGTGCGAAATCACGTTTTTTCTCTCAATTACATCTACATAAGTGTTTTGTGTAACAACGCCCAGAAGCATAGGGGAAGAAATTGCAATTTTGTTTGGGTAACCATAAAATGAAAGAAAAGCCGTCAACTAAGTAGGTAATAAAAATATTAGATTGTTGACGTCTGACGAAATAAAAGCTTAAACTAGAATCAGAAAATAACTGTTTATGAGAGTATTGAAACGTTTGTTTCATTCGAGTAGTGTACATTACATAGTAAAAGTAGAAAAAGATTCTGTACATATTATGTAAAATGATGAACTCAAATGCTTAAATCACAGTGCAGTTGCTTATATGTAGACGTTTAAAACAAATACAGGGTTTAATTAAAAGACGGCAAGTGAATTTGGTACATTGAGTGATGATATGATAGGTAGAAGTAGCTTGCTTTATTACATTACATACCGAGAACGCATTTACTTTTAAAGAAAAGTTATTCACTCTGTTCTGCTATGTGTACCTTTCTGTCTTATCAAAATATGCAAAAGGACACGAAATTGCGCTTGCAGCACACCACCAAGTACCAAGATCTGAAAAATCATTTATCTTTTCCCGTTTCAGCTCAACAACCGCAGCTTCGAGAGGTAAATGTCTAAAGAGAGTGGGGTTTCGTTGGAATAACCAACCAACATCGTGGTGGAACCACTACGAAGTGCGAAACCCAGGCTTCTACAGACAGAAGATAGCCTTATCATCACATCCGATTTCCTGGGAACTGTGTCTCTGCTAGATTCAATATTGAACTACATTTGAATCTGTGTGCTATGTTATGAATGTAAATGTTAGTACAGTTGATCAGAAAGTAAATAAAGTAAATCCATGCTCATAATGAACACGTTCGTGCGTATTTTGATTACACATAGGAAAACGCTGTGTATATATTCAAAGGCTACAAATTAGGGTCTCTTGGTGCTAACGGATGCTAGAGAATTTCATGTTTGTCACAAAATTGTGATTGCAGTGAAGTAATGAAGTAACATTGAATTTATTTGCATTTTCTATATTTTATATATTTGAGATATGATCTTACCTTCTCATCAACCATGTCATAACGCCATCTAATGAAGGGTAATACTGGGAATAGCATCCGTTTTGTATTCTCGTGCGGATTTGACTGTATCATCGTATATCCATCTTCATTATGTAGCACAAGGGTGTTAAATTTTTCCCTTCTGATAGCACCAGCACCGACATAACACATAAACCTTGAGACGCCTAGCCATTGTATTAAATTATTTTGTTATTTTTTGCATACACTGGCGTAATAAGGAATTGAAGTGTGGAAGTGAATCAGTCAATATACAGAACTGTTTTGTCGTAAGTTGTAATTTGTGAGCGTATGTATGTAATTTAAAATTGAGAATTTCTCCTTCCAATTGAAAAACATGGAGAAGAAATAATCAGTGAAGTAAAGTTTCCTGTATTAAAAGAAGCGATGATTGATTTGAATATGATGTCAATAATAGAATGTGAGTCGGCATAAGTAGAACAACATTTAAAATTGCTATCTTAAACTCTATAATGATTTTGTATGTATCAGAAAAGAAAATTGGCATTCTGTAATTACATGTTCTATGCAACATCACAGATCGGGCGCCAGGAGAATTTAAACAAAAGTACAATAACTTATCGAGCTCCCATTATTTCGGAGCAAAAAATAAAGTTCGCCGCGTGGCATAAATGAAATATCGACGAATCTGTCTTAGGAGACTGAACGATAGTAAATCGAACCGCCTCCGTTGAATAGGAATTTAAATTAGGTTAGATATCGTTAGAATATAGACTCCGTAAAAATTTTAATTAATGAAATTTTTTTTTATACTGGTTTAATTAAGTTGAGCGAGCCGAATGCAATGCACATAGAAAGTTGATGGTTGGAAAAAGTATGCGAAATAGAATCATAAAATAAAAATGATATTTCCTGACTTTGTACTTATGTTGTGTATCTTGTATCTTGCCGGTGGCTCGGCAGCGGAGTACTCAGCGCATCTGTTGGTGCGTTGAGTGGTCACGAGTTCGAGCCCAGGCCCGGGAGAGGAGCCTGATGAGTTCAGTGCTTCG
>VYYJ01003570.1:0-16141 GCA_021029165.1 Cyphoderus albinus | reverse complement strand
GCCATGCCGTCAGAACTGCATGAGCTTTCGCTTCTGTCCATTCCACATGATTCAGCCTCCATGTTTCACGAAAGAATTCATAAAGCTCTGATGAGGACATCAACTGCACAGTTGACATTAGGCCACCGGCCCTGTAACATACATTTTTAAATGGCAAATTAAGAAATTGAAAAAATGTTTAAATTGACGCTATAGACGTAATGCAAATAGTTTCTTGTCATACCTTACAACACTCCCAGATTTATTATGTACGGGGCCACCAATTATCAAGTCCGGAGCCCAATGCATAAATCTTGGAGCAAACCCATAACATCCTTGCGCCAACACGGAAGCAACATCAGGTGGATTGTCAGCTCCTTTATTTGGAGCTGTAAAGGGACAGTCGGGATCTTTCGGATCTAAACATGGTTTCTCTTGGTATCCTGTTCCTATGCCTGCTCTTTTCATGAATCCTTCCAGAATTTCAAAAACACCACTATGGGGCTGGCCGGCTAGTCCTGCCAATCGTGCCTTCATGAGAAGTTCTTGTGGGTTTAGGTTGGTCCACTTGATTGGTCCTCTAAAACCAGGTATTTGAATGGGAAAATCTGGTCCTAAAAGTTTTGCACCTTCCCAGAAACAGTCCAGGGGAGTAATGATTACACATGGAAAAACTTTTTCGAAAATCTGGTCAATGAACTGGATGTCAAATGTGGGAATGTTGGCCGAGTAGCACAAATCTTTCATATTCCAAGTCCTGCAACAAAAAATGAATATGAAATGAATATGCTGTGTAAAATATACTTCAAAGCCAGAAGATGATCAATCAAAGGAAAGAGTGTGCCTAATGTAACTTACACATCGTAGAGATCAACAGTTACGGATAAAGCTTTCTGTAGAACTTGTAAATGTTCCAAAAGAGCCTTGGAATTCAGCATTGACGAGTGATGAGCGTTTTCCTTTGGCGTCTGTATCAACATTTCATTTGTGTCCGTCGTCAATCCGGTAGATTTGGACACGTAGTTCAACTCTTGAAGAAGGCTGCCAGAGTCTACAACAAGTTTTCATTCAATGTAACACAAACCTTTTACAGACATAATCAAGTTTTTACAACAACTAATATTTTCCTTATTTTACCAAATATAATATTACCCCAATAGAAAGCATTGAATTACTAAATTACCTGGTGTCCATAAAGAGGCAAGCGTTGTGTCCAGTCGAATGTTTCGCATGCCAAGACAAAGAACAAGAAGAGAAACGACGCCGACAAACATAAAAACGCCTCTGCGACGCCCGGCCCATTTCCCTACGTGACCAAGTCGCTTTTGGAATTCTCCACGGACCCATAAGCCAACTCGACTTCCACGGGCTTTTCCCTACAATGGGTCAAACAAAAACACAATAACATCAATTTTGTTCTGGTTCTGGTCCCCAGCACCGCAATAAAACTAAAACTGATCGGCTACTTTCCTCCTACAATAAGCCAATTTATGACTAAGAGCGGTATGCAATCAAGCAGAATTACACCACAGAAGTTTTGACTTCACTTGATCCTTCTTTAAGGATTTCTCAATCCAAATCCCCAAATGCTATTGAGTATTCACAGAATTATCTTATCCCATCAAACACAGGATTCCAATGCACGCTTCCTAAATTGTCTCGCCATAAAACTCATTGAAATTTTATGACTAGGAAAAGGTGAGGTATGAAAATATTGGACTCTTTCTTTTCCTTTCTTAACGCTGGTGCTGCTGTGGCATCATGGGCAAATGGCCACATGCCACACCAACCGCCAGCCACCACGAAAAGTCAAAACAGTAAAACCGAGTTGTCAAAGTCAAAATTCAATTTTCAGGAGATAAGATTCAATCAAGAAAGTAACGGCATTTAAACAAAGGTCATACTTTAATAAGGCATTGGATTGTTACTACTTTCGTTAGGCCTTTCTATCTTTTCACCCAAAATTAAGTAGGGCTCATAAATCATATTATATCACCGTAGGAGAAAAATCATCTTGTTCTTTCAAGGTATCAAGAAGGCATCCCATGGATAACTATTTCATTTATGAAATGCGAACGTGACAACTGCATTTTTGCTTCGATGTCGATTGCCTGACAGAGCTGGCCATTATCAAATTTTAGGTTTTGAAGAATCATCCTGGCGTGCTAAGTAAGTGAAGGATCTGCTTTTTCAGCAATAAATGCACGAGACGAAAACAAAGTGACACTCGTACTCGCTTACAAAATACAAGTGGTCAAAAATCGGGGGAAATGTTTTTCTATGCACAATTTCCTGTCTGTATAGTTCTCTATCAGATCACAAAATTTAGCAGGTTTGCATTTGTCCTGCATAACGCTGCTGTACAAATTATTTCGTCTTTATTATTTGTATTTAATCCTGCTGCAATTTAATGCATAATCGTTACTTTGGAAAACAAACGATGCTAAGCTAAAGGAAAAGCTGGAAACGCAAGGCCAAAAAAGTCGATTTCCACCTCATGATAGCCCAACCAAAACCAAGATAAACATTAATCTTTTATACTACACTCCAATTTTAAGATTATGTTTCTCTCTTCCCACCACCATGAGATGATTCTAGAAGTTCTAGACTTCTAGATGATATCAAACCCTAAAAGACCTACTATGAAAGCTGAAATTTATTATTAGAAAGCGGTTACTTTCGGTGCTGCAAACATTTCATTGTATGATTGGAAATTGTGAAAAAGCAATTGAATAGCGAAAAATTAAAACTTGAAACAACACGAGCCATATAAATATGGAATATATTTAGGATCGTTTTAAAGTAATTACAATTTCTATGCTAGCACGCCAAATAAGTGAAGTATGAAAAGTTTATGTGACTCCCACCTTTGAAATGTACTTATAACCCACTTGGGCGTCTGCCCAAGCAGGATACGGTTCCAATGTTCGTTGTTTCATCAGAAAGTCCTGAAAGGACCCTGACCTGCCGTCAGGTCAGTCCCCGACTTTCAAACGTATTGAAAATCAGAATCCTCCAAATACCCTCCACGACGAGCGACGACGAAGCACGTTTCTTCGTAAATACACAATTTATTTTTTGGATTCTGATAAACGCTTACTGTAAACTTAAACTACGTAATATAATCGTCATCCGCCTCCAAAATAGTCAAACACTTTGAACATTTTAAACCTAATTTGAACTGTTTGTAAGGCACTGAAAACGTTCTCATTTTAAACACTCCTAGTCGTTGGTCCCGACTCCCGATATGAATCTGAATGCGTGAATAAAAACTTTCTTTAAAAGTCACACAAAATCAGAAATGTGTTGCGCATTTTAATTTTATCCAACCGTAAGTTATTTCCGATCTAATTTCATACATACTAGAGCAAACAAAGCCTACGATTTTACACTTTTACGAGACGACTAACGAAACAGTATTGCACACATAAAGAGACAAAAGCGGACTGACTGGACTGAATCTTTGCTTGTCACGACACGAGGTGGAAATAAAGGCAAACCTCGAATATCGAAGAAATCATTTCAACCAACTACCCGTCAAATGTTAGCGAGATATAGTAAATAGTTATACAACCATCACCAAATCACCACCCGCACCCTTGGTGCCATAAAATGGAGCACTTTACTTTCATCCTCTCCTTCGACAAAATTCTTAAGTTTTAGAATGAGGAGGCACAAAGCTTCCAACAAAATCAAAGTTTACTTAAAGGATATGTTTTACGATGACCATATAAAGTTTGATTGCAGTGAATAGTGAATTGTGTGGTTCATCTCAAGGGCTGACTAACGTGAAGTTCCTTTTTCAGACGATATCAAAGCGGAATACTTCTGGTTGCAGTGAGGTCAGTCACGGTTGACGGGCAACGGTTCGGTGGTGGCAAGCAAGGGAATAATAATGAAGATGTAAAAAGCTTCTCGAGTCAAGTGTCAATAAACACTGGTCACTGGCATCAGTCAATGTTCCCTTTGTAAACCTTGGACTGTCGTTGTGAATATTTCTTACTGTGTCACCTCCGCTCGTCCAGTTTTATAACACAATCCACTCAACTTTTATGTAAAGATGTTTATTACTCACGTCTTATTCTCTTGAGCACACTCCAAAAGTTCAAAACCTCATTTAAGTCAACTTTCATTTAAAGATGTCTAACAGATTCTTTGCAAAATAATACTAAATATATTCGTTGACTAATTTATTGATGATAAAGGAATACTTAATTGTTAAAAATATTATTGGTTTCGTGTGCAAAATCGGTGGAAAATAATTTTAAATATATCAGAATAAATACTGCCTTATTTCGTTAATTATATTTGTACTTTCAGTTGCACAGTATTGCTCCACTTGATTAATTACAAGGCACTAATTGTTTAGTGAACCGTATACAAAGAATAAAAAGTAAAATATTTATAATGTGTCCTTCGGCTTCGGTAATAAAACTTGTCTATTTGTATTGACACAAACAATTATCACGTGTTTCATGATAATAATAGCAATTGATTTAGATAAATATTGGCGTTGTAGAACAGAACACAGACACAAGTGCTTTCACCGTATAACAATATGTAAACAAGAGAATTATTTGTAAATAAATAAAAAAAGCACGGAGAGAGAGAGCAAAGATAATAATAATAAGAGTAAACTCTCTAAATAAATGCACACGCTCTCCTCTCGTCTCTCATTCTCATGTGTGTCTGACAGAAGGAGCACTGCGACGATTCAATTGAAATGTAAACATGAAACTCCTTTTCTCTACTTCACTCCATATCTAGCAATGTTTGCATTAAATGTTCATTTCATATTCATACCATCAACATCAACCATCTTGCTCTTCTTCCCAAACTTTGTGACCAAATCACCATTAAAAAAGTGTGTATGTTGAAGAGCAGAAGGGGAGGAACTCGGAGGAAGTTGAGGTTACAGTCAACGTATTCAATGGAGATGTAAGAAACGCGAACGAATTCATAGTTCACTGATGACGATAATCTTTGTGGTGTTTCACCTTCTTGTAAGGAGAAGAATTTGCATTGCTTGCATCAAACTTTTAGCCGCTTGCGATAAGCTCCGTCTTTTTTCAGGATTCCTGTAATATCTTCTTGATATTGATAACTCTGTTTGTCTGCTACTCACTAGCTTTACTTTTGTTGTGTCAAATCAACTTTTCCAAATATGGTTCACTTTGACTTGTCTGCTTTCTTCCGTTTTCCTTTTTACGCTCACGTATGTACGTCATCGCTTGTCATGTTGCATTGTTGTGCACGAACATTGCGTTTCATTCAACAGCTCGAAAAATTTTAATTATGACATTTTCGAATTCCGTAATTGTAATTATCTATACGTCTAATTGAGACGTTGAAGTAAACGTTGATTATTTATGTATGCTGCAGTCAATTACTGTAATTGTGAGTTGAATCTCTCTCTTACATGTGAAAATTATCCAGCTGTGCTGAGCTTTTGATGACTTAATCATCATAAACTTTTGTTTCTTCTTTTCTTTTCTCTTTTTCTCAGACTGACCAGGTTTTTTTATCATATAAAATGAGAATCAGCACAAAGAATAATGAAAAATGAAGATTGAAAAGAATGTATGAAAAACTCCAGTTGAGATATTGTTTTTTCTTCTTGCTGTAACAACGATGATGCAGGTTTAGACGATGAGACCAAAGGAATGATGAGATGATGAGAAGGATGTTTTCTGGTGGTGGTTCTTGATGATGATGAAGATATTATTATGATTATGGATGAAACAAATAAGCTGGAAGCGAAGAAGGCAGGGCAAAAAATCGTCTTTATGGCATCTGCTTTTATTTTATTTCTGATTGTTGCTTGCTTCCAGCTTGTGCTACGCTAACTAAAAAAATTCCCCTTCAGGAATTCGTCGTCTTCTTCATTGCCGCATGGGAGAGATTTCCTTTTAGTTTGTTTCACTTCATCTCACCTTCACTGAGGTAAGTAAGGATATTACCAAGAAGGAAGGTTTCGTTAGCCAACAATGTTTTTCTCTGCGTCAACACATGAATACTCTGTGCTGAAGAAGCTCTCACTGTGGGTTCTGAAGTTGAAGCAATGAAGTACACCTTAAATATTCCTTTTTGTCCAGTTGATTTCATGAAAAGAAATGTGTCTTCTGTATATCCGTTTCGGAGTAGAGCAGAGAATAAATGAGAGAAATAGAGATGTTACGTGAAGTGTTTAGGTATTCTGACCGTTTACACTTGTTGATTGTTAAGTTTGTTGTTGCGTACTCTGACTGAACTGAACCTGAATCCTTCAGCAGCAGACGTCGTCATGAGTGTAAGTTAACGCAACATGGTGCTAGGTGTTTGTTGCAGGTCTATAATAATATGTAATGATAATGATGATGATAATAGGAATACGGCTGCCAGGCTGGGTACAACCACAAGATTTTATGTGCAGATAGAAGCATGCTTCGTGTTTTCTTGTGTACTTATTTGATCCTTTCTGCCTCTTGCTTTCCTCACATTTTAATGTCTCTATTCCGTCGAGTCTCTTTATCGAGGAGAGGGAAGCTCCGTCTTATTCTTCTTTAACAATCAGAGTTCTCATTCTCTTCAACCACTTTTGCCTCTTGCTTCGTACACTTTAGAAACATTGGCACTGGGCGGTAAATACTTTTAATGAGTATTAATTCATTATTTGTTTTGCTAAATTATAAATGTTAAAAAATTGATTCAGTTATATGTACACAGATCACATTTGGTCAGTGACAAAATACAGCTTCACTTTCAAACTTTGGAATACTTCTTGCAATGACACTGGAACAAAAATCAGGGAATTTAAATATCTGCAGAATTTTCATGTGCATAATACAAAGTTTCAGTTTTCGTCTTGTCTCTTAATTTGATCACATTTCACACAAAACCGCACTGCTTTTTGAACCTGTTTTCAAGTGAAGCACTTGCATGAGACTGGAGAATGAATGACCTGTACCTCATAGCTTAATATCAGTCTTAAGAAAAGCTTAAGGTAGGTATAAAGGTATCTGGTTTCACTCAATGTGTGATATGTATGTACCTCTCTGCGTGCAGGCGTGCATTGTCATACAACATTATTATTGTATAAACTACGTTAACCTCTGATAATGTGTGGATTGGCCAGAATAACTATGACTGCTCGTAAGTTCAATACAATATTTGAAGTTACACATACGCTTTTTGAACAAGACATTAGAATTGTTGCTAATCAAAACAATTACATTACGCATTTTTCGGAGTTAGATAACAGAGGCTTTGCCAGAATAGTTACTATTTATATTTTGCTATTTTTATGAACGCGTTTTTATGTTGCGTGATTATTTAATTGTTTCGTAAGTCGGTGTTTTTGAACACGCAACACACTTTGCAAAGAGCACACTATTACATACAGCAGGCACCGTGATAAATATTAACTTAAGCTCAGAATTCAGAATGGAGGTGGCAGGAGGAATAAGGATTCAATTGAAACATTTACGAAATAGACTAGCAACCAGTTTGTTGGATCTCTTGTGTATCGTCATATTATATTGTTCATAAATTAAAGCAAATGCGTCCCTTGAAGTCGTCTTGCCTGCTCTCTCTACATTGATGGACAGGGATATCACGACATGATGCATGACAGTCATGCAGGAAAGGTTGAATGAAAGCAAAAAGTAGCAAGTAAGTTACACATAGTATCACAAGGCGACTTAATGGTGGCAGTCAACGAATATATTTATAAGGCAGAAAACCAAACAACTGAATAAAGGCATGTATTATTCATCATCTTACTCCTCTCAGTTTTTCGTGTGTACATAAGGGTAATTCAGCAGAAGAAGAATCATACTAAACCGTAGAAGAATATGGCAAAGAAAAGGGACAAGCCAGAGGCAACAACGGAGATGAAGCATTTTACTTCGCTCGTATTACTCCGCTTACAATCTATTTTACCAGAATATCATGCAACTGAAAACAATTTCAGTTGCTGCTGTTCTTAAGGTCGCACGAACTACAAAGACAGAGCAACGACGCATGTTGCTCCGAATTAAATGAAGAATGCATGAAAAGTTTATTTAGACTGTGCTTAGTATACTCGCATGTCCAATACTCAATACACGCCAAGTTTGAAATAATTATAATGGTTACATTGATAAAATTTTAAAACTTTTGCATGTTCTTCTTTGCTTGCATTGGGGCTGCTAATATTTGTAAACGGGATGATAAAAAACACACCGGTCCTGTTATAATGTTCTGTTGGGGTGGGTGGCGGGCGGCTTACAGAAAAAAGCGTAGATCAGGGTCTAGTCGACCAAATCTAAAGATAAAACAAGAAGTTTGCTTTTCCTAAAAGGGACACCGTCCACCGTGAATGTATGAAGTATGGTTTTAGTTTAGGTACATTTTAACCCTTGAACAAGATTACGCGTGGCTAGAGATATCTCTCTTATGACTCCACAATTTAGTTTCAATTCAAGATATCTCATTCATTTTCGAAAAACCTTTTGCAATCAATTTCACAATTGATCGTACATCTAAACCAATAAATGCAAAATTAGATTGACAGAATGACAATATCGTCTTTTTGCTGAGAGTTCACAAATATTTCAAATAGTTCTATTCTACTCTAGCGTTGATTTTTTATTCTAGAAGATTTTCTTTCGTCAATACAAACTGCAGAGATTAGTTTAGTTTCTCTTATAAACGTCGGATTCTAACCAAATCCTTAATAAAGATATATCTTATTGTATAAGAAGAAAGCTTTTTGACTTTACCGAAAAAGCTATTTGATTTCTTTATGTGCCTGGTAGTTTATTGTAGAAAAATTGTTATATTAGCGTAGCAGTACTGAATAAATGGAGAGAGACGCTTGTTCCCCGCAGTATGTATTCAAGTAATAAATAGAACCGCACCGACATAAAGACGAAAAAGTTAAAAGCTACCAGTGTGCAGGCAAGAGTAACAAAAACTGGTAAGCATAAAGAGAGGGAAGTTAAAATGTTATCTGCATCGAGATTTCTGGCGTTTTTCTTTAACATGCTTGCACAGAGAAGTCGTACTTTTGTAGGATGGATGCCGGGTGGCATAGGTCAAATTTCCACGCAAAGAAAGAATAGTTATATCTTCATAGAACGATGATGAATAGAAAAAGGCTTCCTGTGACTTGCTGCCCCGACTCCGCCTTCATTTTTTGACCGATTTGTACTTTCGTTCCTTTTTTTCCACCAGTGAGCACAAACAGCGACTTCATTGTAAGCAGCAGCTATAAATCGACTGCTGATGCTTTTTCTTCCATGGTGGGATAAGAAAAAGTCAGAAAAGCTTCAAGCTTCGAAGGATGCCTTTTTCTAAACGCTGCTGTTATTGTTCATTATTCGAGAATACCAAAAGAAAATTGACGGAGGAAGAGAGGAAACTCGCGCTGTCTGGGTTATTATTGGTAAGGATAATACTCTATCCATAATAATAGAAAAATGTACGTACGCAGGAAACATGATATATTGCCAGTCGTCAGTCACTCTTGCAGTTTAGTTCTTTTCTGAAAAGTTTCCTGCTCAGGTTATTTCACAAAGACATTTCGATAATGTGGGGGTGGAGGACTTGACTCAACAGGGTTGACCAGCATTTTACTAGATTTGTGTCATTATGATCATGATGTATTGAGCTGCTGCATCCGTTCCTTTTCAAAGAAAATCGATCATAGGCACCATTTCATTAAGAGTAAGTTGCTACTAGTATCTCAAGAACTAAACTCTGTAGCAGACAGTCCATTGTGAAACATAACATCACAGGCAATACATTGCTCGCCACACTTAAACTGAAAGGCGCGACACAAATGAAACACTTTTTCGAACTGATTCATTCCGCTTCCACGATTCGAACATTTCAGCCGATTCTGTCACAACCGGACATGTAAAGTAGTAATTTGGAAAATGTTTCAAATTGTATTCGACTTCGTCATTAGGCTCTTTCGAATGCATGTATGATTTTGACGAAAAAAGAGCAAACGCTTTCTTAGAAGTTAGTAGTTGATTTTCTCTTTTCAATGATTATTTGGGGGGTTCAGATTGTAAATAAATGGTACCACCAGTAAATTTCCTGTATGCTATTCTTTCAGTTCTAGAGGTCTCTCATTCTGTTTCGATGTACCCTGCTGTCGGGAACACAAGGTTTACGCATGATTATTGATACTACCCACCTACCTGCCAACTAAATAATCTTTATTACCTACCTACATCTGAACTGCTTCCAGAGAAGAGGTTGCCTTAACATCTTCCTCTGCCAGCAAAGCAAGCAACAGTGTTTTTGTTAAATTTTACCTTTTCTTCTTCTCCAACAACAACTGATAGTTTGCCCACCTCAGGCAGGATTGAAGATGATAGAACGATCAAGAAGGGAGAAAAAAGGAGAAAGAGACAATATCATTGAAAAGAAGGTACAACTCTATTAAAACTTTTCTTGTGCCACTGCTTCTGCTATTGTTATGGGAAGTATGAGTTGAATGGATGACGGATTGAAAAAAAGATCTCCAAACAGTAACAATCAGTTACTGCGTGCAACGAATTCCACTTTAATGCCACTCTATGCTACTTTATTTTTTCGTGTTCCTCGTAAAGAGAGAATGTTTCAAAGTAAAGTTTACAGGATGTGTTTGTATCCTTCTTACTACACTGATACGATTGTCGCTTGTCTCTTCTTCTGTACCATTTTGTTTGGTTGAATTCACATATTTCAAACGAAATGTCTCGATTTGTTTTAGCAGTGTTTTGGAAGGATATTGTAGCAATTTAATGACTCGCGTTTGAAAAATTTGGCAGTCAATCAGCTTTGTGCCAATTGTACTGTAGTTAAGATGCCAAGATAAAAAAAGGAGTAGATAAGTTAATCATTACCACAAAAAGGTTAAATTGATTATATAGAGACATCACATAGACATAAAATAGAGTCACCTTTTATGTATGTTGATTGGTAGGGTTTTGGTTAGCAGATTGCTAAAGTGCATGGTTATCCGTTATTCTATAAGCTTTGCATTAAACCCGGCTAAACAATAAAGTTCCACGACTGGGAAAAATATAATTCCGGTAACCGTGTTAAATGATTTTGTGGAAGAGACGGAAAACAGAGACGTTCTTTGTATATTTGTATGGGTAAACTCGACTCAGAGTCAGAGAAACCAAAACTAAGAGTAGTAAAACATGAAAAATATCCAAAAGCTCTTACTACAGATCTCAAGTAAAACGGATCGTATTGAATGCTGAATGCAATTTCTTGCTGAGATGTGCCACTATCGAAAAAGTAAAAAGCTGCATATGTTGCATGTTACAATAATAAGAATTCTGTTTGAGGTGTGTTATATGCTGGTTATTGTGATCCTTATTATTACCGGTCTTATTTTATAAAAAGTAAAACTTTTCATTGTGGTTTAGTTGTTTATTATGAAGAGGAGAAGTATACCATGTGTACAATAGAAGGTAGAGGAAGCTGTTTCTGAGTTCTACAACCAAAACCAAATCATTTGCCATACCACACATACACATACAAAGTTATGAGCACATAACCCGAACCCGATGACCAGGTTAGAAAAACATTGAAACTGATTTGGCATTGGCAACAATGATGTGTGTAGTGTAAAAGCAAAGCAGAAAAAGATACCTTTATTCATTCTACAAGAATGAAGGTTCTTTTCTAAGTAAGTTAACTACGCGAGCGGCATGGGAAATCTAGGGTGGTTTGGAATGAAGATGTTGAGAGAAAGAAGAACGTGGCAGGAGGTCTGGACGAGACCACCCAAGACGACTCTCGAATAAAATATACATATAATTTAATATTATGCACGTCCTGGTCCTGCTGAAGAGCTACATTAACCATTATTTAAAAGAGGAGAAGGAAAAAATAAAAATTACAAAGACCGAGATTAGTTTGTTAATGTCTTAATATCCACCTCTCCCTTTCTCCCTGCCTGCATTCTACAAAAGTGTATACATAAAACGCAACAAATATCGTTAGAGAGAGACCAGTGTTACCGAGTCTTGGTCAACTTAAGACATGAAACATTTACCCCTTATTATGTGTGGCTGTAGTACTACTTTATAACATACAGAAATTGGAAAAAAGACAACTTTTTAAGTTGGACCAGGCCCATTTTGTTTGCTGCTTTCCAATAATACATTTTCAACATAAATCGCTCCTTACCAGATGAGATACCAAGTCGTATGGATGTATTTTTTAACAACTCACAATGAACGTTTAGCGATTGGCAGTGCGAGGTTTTCATTACCTTTCAGTTTTTCAATCTGTTTCTCTAATGACCCTTTCTCTGTTATAACATTCTATATTTAATTGGATCCTACTCATAATAAAACTTGAAAGCAAAATAGAGGAGAGATTAGGGCAGCTTTAACTTTGATCCAGAATGAGAGCCTGGACACTTTATTTCACATGGTTGGGCAAGATATCATATTAAACCACTGCTCTGCTGCGCACAACAATATCCCATTAAATTCGGCTTATAAAGTTGTGCAGGTTTCTGGTATCCTGTTTGATTGCAAGACTTCACAAGATGAATTGAATATTTCTTCCTTTTGGAATTTACTAGTAACTTGACACCTTTTGAGATCAATAATAATGATTCTAATATATCGGCCTATTACAGCTTGTATTACGACATCAAAGCTTGATTTATAAATGAGCGTGTCATTTTACATCTCTCCACCGTAGAAAAAGTTTCATTCAATGGCACGTTAAACAACTCCTTCAAATTGTGATCATGAAGGGTAAGTTTGATTATGATCCTCTTATGAGATTCCATTTGTGCTAGCTTTTGGGCCACCTCTGATCCTATGATCTCTTGAAATTTAATTCTTGTGGTTTCTAATGTCATTATGTTTCATTACTTGTTACTTGTTCTGAGTTGTGACTCAATATACATACTTATAGTGAAGATTTTGGTTCTACTGTAGACAGCAAACTGATAATCTAACGGTCATAATGCACACGGTGCTCGCCTTTGTCTTGCAAATAATTTTTTATTCCGGATCAGCAAGAGATTTTTATTTGTATTGCCAGGAAAGTCGAAGAGGTTATTTGCAACAGTCACAAATTATAATTCTAATGTAGCCAATGAAATTCTATATATGAAATAATTTTTATGTTCACCCATCACGAAACATGAGACGCATAATCTGGTGAATAAAAATGAGTCTTAAGCATGTCTGTTGAAGAGTTGAATAAAGTAGTAGACACATATTTTGTCTATGACACAGAACGTTTACCAAATATTCTCGCTGTTGTTGTGTTGAGAAAAAAAAAACTTTTTTCCTCATTCTTTCTTCGTTTCAATTTTAATAAAGGAGACCGACGGACGGATGGACGGGAATGTTGAAAGAGAATAATGTTCATCAATATTTTACAATCAATGGGACAACTTCAACTTGTATCATCAAGAACAGCTTTATGCTCAAAAATCTTGTTAATTTTATGGGTTATGTCATCATAAATAAATTCTTGTTAGCAGAAAACGACAAGCGAAATATAAAAATCCTTGATGCTCTTAACACACATGTCATGCACACGCACTTACAAAATTGTTGTGCCCTTCTTAAAAATCCTCATGTAAAAAGCCATGGAGTTGTAAAAGCCTTCTTTTTTATACTTTTCTTTTACTCGTCCATATGTTTGGATTAGAAGAGAACTTGACAAATTCTCTTAAAATTTCAAATATGCAAACTGTTAAGGAAGATTTTCACAAGACAATTTTTAAAACGAAAGCAAGTATGAGTAAATATTGACGACTGTGACGAGTATTTCTGCTTCTAGGAAAGCACACTACCAGTAACAGTGCATAGATTAACATGGAGTTTTAAAAGTTTTTTTTTTCGTTTATCGGATGCACTTATTGTTTGTTGACCAAGCTCAGCATAGCTTTTTGCAAATGTTAAAAACCTTGAGTTTTGCAACAATGTTATGAATTTCGACAATCTTGTCGAGAAGTTTATCCACTTTTTAATTACTGTCTCTAACAGTTCAACTTTATTCAAATCGACGAATTATAATATTGACGACTGTGACGAGTATTTCTGCTTCTAGGAAAGCACACTACCAGTAACAGTGCATAGATTAACATGGAGTTTTAAAAGTTTTTTTTCGTTTATCGGATGCATTTATTGTTGAGCAAGCTCAGCATAGCTTTTTGCAAATGTTAAAAACCTTGAGTTTTGCAACATTGTTATAAATTTCGACAATCTTGTCGAGAAGTTTATCCACTTTTTAATTACTGTCTCTAACAGTTCAACTTTATTCAAATCGACGAATTAAGTCTTCAACAATGTAATTTTAGTTAATTAATTGAGACAAAATTCAATCTTTCTGTGCTCATTGTTGAAAATGCGCTAAGGAATCATGCAAATGCACTGCTTTTAAACTATTGTTCAACCAAATAAGACAATCGAAAAGTGAACTATGAAGCAAAGTTTCCGCTTCCAAAAAGTGAAGCGGATGAGATGAGGTGGACGAGCAGACAAAGTGGAAGATGGCACTAATAAAGTCGTTTTATGGTATCTTTAAAAGTTCTTCTTCTCTTGCTTTCATTTTTCATCAGCACACAATACAAAAAGAACAATAACAATTATTACAAAAACGGAGCTAGGCTGAACATAACTTTTAAAGAGCATGCGTGCATGTAGTTGTTGAAAATAAAAATATTTGAAGAGGTTTTCGGCGTTTACTCCAGTCCAGAATATTATCATCATAAGTTATGCTATGAATGCAGCTTTGAGAAGAGAACTCATCATGAATTCCTTCCTAGTTGGCTCGTAGTTTAGCTTGTTGATTATGATCACTTGGTTCGCTCTCTCCGTCTCGCGTCTCCTTCTCTATTTTATAACTTTGTATGAAAGAAATAAAAGTGAATAAGGGTGACCTTAAAGCTCAATAAAGCAAATTTTACGTATTATTACCTCATAAAAGTGAGATATTTCTCTGAAAATCTTCTTTATTGCGTATAACTATTTTTGTACACATTTAAGAAGAATAAATGAGTTATTCACTTGTTGCATACATTAACTTGTTTCTTTATATTACTGTAACAGCTTCCACGAATTGTCTCTTTAATGATATACCGTTTTATTGTTGCTCATTTCAATAATCCGCTTGGGAAAGCTCTGTTGAAAACATGATTACATTTCCTACACAGCAAAACTGTTGAGATGTTGTATATAAGCTGCAGTTAGTAACCAACTTAATTAAATAAATCTAAAGTTTAGACGAAACATTGAAAATGTACGCTGCACATTGCACCGGAACATTTTCTAAATCGACTTATTCTTAAAGAAGATAAAAGGAGGCTAATTTAGTTTGGTCTTCACATAGCTGCGTTTCAATTTAAATCCGATAGAAGACAATACATTGTTGATTGCTAAAAGGAAAGCGCGGAGACCTCGACGAAGAGAAACAGAGGGAAGATTACTTTTCGTTTGGACATCTCACACACCTCGGTACCTAATTCAAATCATGCTTCAGCCACTTTGATTTATAAAATAACCATCCTGAGCTTCTCTTACCAGTGTATGGAGCCAGCCGTCTTACAAAATTCAAATGCTGGAGTAATATTACACGATTAAGATGTAAGAAGGAAAGGAATGCCATTAAGTTCATAATACCTGAAAGTCAAAGTGGTATCACATTGTAACAGTAATCGCGTGGATGCATGTTAACATTTCATTTCCCTTACACACACGCCGTCTCAATTCAACTCTAGAAGTGCTTTATATACTGGTACATGGATCTTTTACAGAGACAACGTAATAATCCTGTTGTTCCTTAGCCTTAGTCCCGGACGAACGCATGTGAATTATTCATGCCATGGCGGAAAGTGGCATCATCATAGAAAACATCATCTTTAAAATTCTCTTTAATGGTCTTCTGACCAGCTTATTATATTTTTGGTACTTCAATTAGCAGCGTTCAACATTGGTATCCCGTCGCTTTTCTTAAATTTCTGCAGAAGAAATCGGACTTGGGAAAAGTGCAAACGGAAGAATTGTTTCTTCTGAAAGACTGTTGAATGCATAGTAAAATTGTGGAGAACGCAAAGAAGCGTTTATGCATCTCTACTTGAAATATCTTCCCTTTCACATGATTTGGGATGCACTATATCATTACTTCTATTTAGATGCCAGTTAAACAGAAAATGCTTGTC